>JAFELO010000694.1:350296-366205 GCA_017140195.1 Eumaeus atala
GGAGAATGATATCAGATTGTTCGCCAGGCTCGGATGGATCAAGTGCCCGCGCTTTAATATGCAATTAATCTATTAACCCTGTACTTGTCTATCTTTGTAACCGTAGCATGGAAGATGGTATTTTTCATACGGCATTTAAAAGAGCTATTGTTATGCCCATACATAAAGGCGGCGATAAGACGCTCTGCTGATGACGCAGTTTGCTATTTTACGAACTTTGTGGCGGATAAGTGGAATAGAAATATAAGATGCTAAGCCGTCCTTCTGGACCCTGATAAGACATTTGATACCGTATCGTATCAGTGTCTATATTAATATCATAATTATACCAATACGTAAGATGATTTCCAAATATAGTCTATATTAATATCATAATTATACCAATACGTAAGATGATTTCCAGATGTAGTTTTCAAACTAATAATTGATTGCGCAATCAATTATTAGTTTGAAAACTTTCAGAATATAGGTGCATATAATTCCTAGTGACAGCCTCTAAGTCTATTCAACCATAGACACCTCACATCTGTTTCAACACCGGGTAGGAGCAAAAAGTTTTACTGGGATATTTCCGTTTCTGTCATCAACCCGGAGTCGGGAAGTTGGCGTTGTAGCCTCATAAAGTATAATAACACGTGAGTCAACATCTACTTTCTCTTCTGTGATCTACATTCTGTCTGTAAATAGCGGAGTGACCAACCCTACAGTGTTGATCACTCGTCTATTTTCTCTGCAGTAGTGACCATCACCAATGGCACGCCATTGAAAAAGAAGGATATGCGAAATGAAAATGGGGTGCTAGCGAAAAATAAACTTCATTATAATATATGATGCGCAGGTGTCATTATAGGTTGTCGCCGTAGCTGTAAATCCAATATGTCAATATAATTCCCAGTGATTATCTTAATATTTTCAGGAAATAATAAGCACCTAACTCTATTATTTTTTCATACAAAAGTATAAAGAAATAGAGGGAGCCATTATTGTACGGGAATAAAAATTTGGCTCTGTGCCATTCCGGACTATAATCTACGTCTGTTCCAAATTCAGTCCCATCGTGCTGTAGTTTTTGCGTAAAAGCAACGTATTTGGAAATCATCTTACGTATTGGTATGGTTTCCTTACGCCTGCGGTTACGTATATCATTCTCGAAATCATATTTCAGCTCTAAAGATGTTGTTTAAGTGATATCTATGACTTGTGTGTTTGCACTGCATGCCACGCGACGACGTACACTTTTATGAATTTTACTTTTTTATTTTAAAATATACAGGAAGAATGTCAAATGTGAGGGTAAAAAATATATACAAAGCGAATATGGAAGGATACCATGATTAGATTGATCGGACACTGCCTGATGATGTTGTAAAGAGTCTTCACAACTTTATTGTGGAGGCAGGCATAAAAACCATTTGCCAAATTTGCGTACAATTTACTTATAATCAAGACATACATTTTTCTTTATTTTTTAAGGCCCATATACATGAAAATCCGTCAGGCGTAAGAGGGACATAGAAATTCACATGTATTCACAGATAAATATAAAGTACGATCGTGTATATGTATTACATACATAAGCTCGACAACCTTAAACCCGCTCCACGCGGGGAGGTAATTCTGTACAGCCAAGTTTCATTATGCCTGAAACGCGGAACGTCACCGAATAAATTTTGTGAATATTAATTGACACACTAGAAAACTGTCATAAAATGAGAGCAATGCTAAGTTCCTATGAAAAGAAACTGGAAATCAAATGTTGAACCAACACGACTTTCGTTCTTCTTTTGAGTTTTTAAGTTCTTAAATTTAAAATATCACCCTTACAAACAAATGCAGTAAAACGTGTAAAATTACTGAACACAGTCTCATTTTGTGACGCCCCCCATCAAGATAAGCTCGTTTCTTTTTAATTTTTTCCTCTGGAAATTGCTCCAAATCCCTGTTATATAAAAGAGTATCTCATTCCTGTTTGCTCTCTGTAACGCTTATTTGTTTCCATGGAATGAGATCTGGCAATCTTATTTACTACGGCTCTCCGTTGATAAATTTTTGACTCTTCATAAACTTATCAAAAAATAGAATTTATTGTATAAATACTATAGGAATATATATTATATTTTCAATTTTATTTTTGTATGTAAAACATTTAAACGAGACATTTATTTTTAAAATACGTACATTAAAAGCAAAGTCATTGGACACAGGATCTTAGCAGACAAATATTGCATATGTATAGACATACATATTGACTGCTAAGATTCTTCTTTTCTTTGCCGTAGTCGGATAAAAATAATAGGGAATTACGAGCTTACACGTTTTTAGAACTCCTATTATCGGATTTTGATAAAAATCATATGCAATCTAAGAGACAATGTATGAGTTTTATTTGGATGCCATTTCATGGACATTCGTCCATCGATTATATATACTCGTATATTGTAGGCACCATGTTTCGAGTTCATTTCAAACATATCTGTATAATGCAATTGGTAGTGTAGGAGAATCTGTTTTGTTCAACGACACTGTGTTGTCGTCAGGCGGATGAGGATGTTTCTCTGTTCTTGCTCTCTCTCTCCAAGCTCCTTTGACGTAGAATTTAACAAGTCGTACAATTTGTGTAAATCAGATAAGTCCAAATTTACTCTTTTTGATAATATTGTTAGTCTATTGTATTTTTGTAGCTGTGTATTTTATCAGTCCACATACGCATGAATTATTATTAATCTGTTTGAAATATTGATGAGTAATGTACAAAAGAATATAACTTCTACATCTACAATGAACAGAAAAAGCTTAGCAAATTGTAACTTGGATGACGCAAATACACATAACTCAATAGAAAACCTAAGAAATTATAAATGCAAAAACAATCAGAAGTAGTGTGTAGTACTTTGTTGGAGTTAAGGCTTAAGTGTCATTACTGATTCGGAGAAATGAGTCTACGTCATTTAAATTTTTTTTAAATCTTTCTAGACGTGACTTTTGCAGGAAAAGTGAAAAGAAATGTAACATTACATAATTTATAATTTTAGTATTTTTGTAAATCAAGGCAGTTGGATTATATAATCCGCTCAAATTAAAAGACAGAGATATGAGGAAGACTAGTAATAAATTATACGTAGAAATAATGCAAGAAAATATTTACGACAACCTAGTAAGTAACTACGATTTACAACAAAAAATTCAAAATAAATCAGATATTTAAGTTGTTGTTGAATTGTTCCACTTTTAGTTATAATTGTCTTATCCTGTAACATTTTATGAAATGTTTTGATCATTTTTATTACATAATTTTCCTTCTCGCGTAGCATCTGTCGCAACACTGTTAATTTTTCGCTGCGAATGACTAAACGATTAAAATAAATAGTTTATACAATATAAGGACGTGAAGTGATGAAACGTGAAAAAAAACCATAAAATTATTATTTGTAATACATTCGCGGAAATACAGATTATAACTTCGCCCGTGTGTACTGTTTATGTAATTTTGTAAAATAAACTATATATCGGTAGCAATACCTTTAGACCTGACTTCTATATGCTAGATGAGGAGCTCTGGTATAGTGTGCCGATGTACTAACGCGACGGGGGGATGTAGAGGGGGAGTGGCAAAGGGCTTTCTCATCTCAGCGAGATTTACTTATAATGTGACCGTGTAGTAAATTAAACTTTAATATTTTGAATATTTTTTAGTTAATGATCACGTTTTTATTTTCTGGATTGACTGCAATAATGATGATGTGTAATGAACCCGACACTGGTTGGGGAATTACCGTCGAATGTAATATGGCACAGTGAGTTGTAATTACTACGCATTACTGTACATTGTATTACTACAGAATTGTTTTCAATGGTTTAGCATGAATTGAATGTGTGTGCTTATCTAAGCAAATTAAATGAAATTGAAGAAACTAGCAATGGATCATGAAGGATCCGTACTCATATATATTTCAATCGCATTATTTTATTGGACTTTATGGATTTACGAAATGTTTAAAAATGCTATTACAATATTTTTACCATGTTATTGTGGTAGCGTGACAATAAGGCGAGCTAGGATGATTCGAATGATAGTCCAAAAGGCAATCCCAGGATGGTAACTAACATATTATTTTACATTTTAACTACAACGATACTGAGATACTGTTTTTCTCGTTATTTTTTCCAATTACTTGTTATTATCACGGTGTTCGATTTTAACATATTTACGTAATGTAAAAAGTGGTGGACATTTAAATATCGTTAGTATAATTGATGAACATGTATTGGCTTAGTGACAAAAGAATCCCAACCATGGTTCGAGCCTTGTCGTGGCGGTAGAGCTCTGTAGCCTATAGAGAAGGAAGACATCTTGGGAGAAGCCAACTATACCTAGGGGGCCGTTATTTGTACCTCTCTTATAAGAAGATTGGACTAAAATGCAGACGGAGAGACGCATGTATACGTGTCAGAATAAAAGGGGAGAAAATAATAAGAATAGGAGCCGCTTTTACTCATGGGGCAAGAGGCTAGGATGGGAACCTCACCCCATTGCACTGTCCCAATGTTGACGGATCTTTATAGTATTAGAATGCAAAGGTTTGTATGGATGATTGTTACTATTTTACGCATTCCCGTACTTCAACTGAACGTATGTGGATGAGATTTAATATAGACATATATTACAGTATAGGATAAAATAAAAGTCTATTCTCATCCTGATAAAATTAATTTATCGTGAGCTACTATTAACGCTCACGATAAATTAATTTTACTACATAATTAGGATCTATGGGGGAGGCTTACGTCCAGCAGTAGATGGCTGATGATGATGATGATGATGATGATGAAAGGAGTATTAAAATTTGAAATACATAAGTGCAT
This sequence comes from Eumaeus atala, assembly GCA_017140195.1. NCBI lineage: Eukaryota > Metazoa > Arthropoda > Insecta > Lepidoptera > Lycaenidae > Eumaeus > Eumaeus atala. The sequence continues at coordinate 355,160 of JAFELO010000694.1, forward strand.
AAGTTGCGGTCTTTTTGAAACAGGTACCACAAACACACATATTTTAAACATAAATATAAATTGTCACAGATTTAAGAAAACGTTGCCTGTTAAAAGCTTTCTATCAGTTGACTAGAGACACTGAATTTGTATACAGGCTGTGGAGTTTCATCGAACTCAATATGTCTTTGCCGCTTAGGTATTAACTACTACATTTGTTCGTCGTATTTTTTATCGCATATCAACTTTCAAAGTTTATTTATTGAATGAATAAATTGCTAGTTGAACCGGCAGTCAAATATTGTTTAAAGTGCTTTATTACGTATGCGTTTTACTAACCATAGTTTGTTGTAAGTAAATAGTATCATAGAAAAAAGGGTGTATGTGTACTTATGTACAAGCGTTGGAAGTTATACTTCATTGGTGCAACAAAAGAAAGACTAAAACTTTGACTACAGCTAACTTCGGAAGCCGACACGGCTTTCCGTGGTGGTGTTCGCACACCTTAAAAAATAGCCTCGTAATTTTTCCCTTACGCGCCAAAAGCATCTTTAGCCTTTTTGAAGATGTACTTCAAAAATGCTAAAGATATTGCTATAATAATTTTCTCCATAATGTTGGATGACGTAGTAAGTTTTACAATAATTTAATGCCAAGAAACATATTTGGGGCACCATACTATAGGCGACCGATGGCACCAGTGAGTTGATGGTAGGTATTTAATACATTCCCTAGTCCTAGACTCATTTCATCTCATGTAACTAGGCAAGAAACATGGCTATTCTACAGCGAGTGGCATCTTGTTTTGCATCTTTAATACATAGGAGGTTGATATCTTTCATATCCTACGTTGTTTGGTTGGGTTTTTATTTTACGATTTAAGCGTAAGCTATATGGTACATCTTCTGAATACACACTTCACTCTACTACTCTACTTTAAACATGTAAAGAATTTCCAGAAATCTAGTGTTTACTATTCTGTAAATGACGTTATTGGTATAATGATTATTATCTGTAACTTTGCAACATCCTTAAAGAATTTTAATAATAGTAGTGTCCAGCTAATTAATCATGGCGTGTTTTCCCATGATTAGATTGACGGGACATAGATCTTGACGTCATGTAATGAGGCTACGTAAGTGACGTATTCATATGTACAGAATAAATATGGAGGAAACAAAAAAAAAATTGTCAGGATAGTGAAAGATGACTCGTCGCTGTCTACCTACTCTACTACGTTATAATCATAATCCTGTTTTCTAGCCTTTAATGAAACGTAAAGACAGGAAAACAAGATTATGATCATGTATGAAGATACATAGCCTTTATAAAGATGGCCGCTATGGCCGAAAATCAACTAGAACGGAATTATTAATATAATCACATATCTCAAATTCAATGTAGCCGTTGAAACAAGGTTTTCGTGATTCTCACGTTCTTCATCGAAAAGAAGAGGAAACTAACAGAAAAAGCGAGGGGCTTTTGTCTGAATTGTAAGTATTTTTCTATTCCTCTGAGGACTGTGGTTTTCGGTTATGACTAACTAGAAATATGTGAACTTTAAATGTCACTTTTTAATGATGATGATGATTACGGTGGTCCTAACTATGAAAATTTGTAATTACTAAAAAATATGTTGTTGGTCGCTGTTAATACATATTTTACATCAATATCGTGATTCCGAATGTAAGTTAAATTGGAATATCGCCTTAAATTTATGTAGGTTTCGTACTTTATGAATATTTAAGTTATTAGTATCCAAACGACATGGGCTCGATAACTGTATGCTCATCTATTTTACCATAGCTTCAATGATTATCCTTATTATACTTTTACTGAAATTGATTATAGACAAAAAAAGAGGACGAACAAAAACATCATCTATCCATCTGCTCTTTGGCGTCCTCTCGTACGGCACATGTTAAGCCGAAGGCTTACTCCACCAGGACGCATCTATAGGGAACAATATTAAGGAAGCCTAAAAAATGTTAGGCTACGTTTGTATTTGTTTATGTATAAAATTTAAAAAGTGTTAGTCAAATGCGCTACTGATATTTTCATACATATTGACAAAGGCAGAGCTAAAATCTACTCCACTTTTTAAATAGTGGCTAACAGAGATAAGCAGTACCTGATCTTAAAGCATCCATATTGAATTTACCGTGATTTAAATTCCAAATTTAGTGACAGCTTAAATTATAGTCAGACTTCTGTTATCGCTAGACGTTTTCACGATGCACAGATTCTCGGCCGTTTTTTTATTTACTGAATCCTGGAAATCTAGTACTACGCACCTATTTATTTCGACTCTTCTCTCAATTTGATTAATGATAACCTATTAACATAACAGAATCTTCCTTGACGGTATTCAAATTAAGAGAGAAGAAGATTAATACGAGATGTTGAATATAGTGGAGGGGACCAATATCTCTCACATTTTCACTAGGAGGATTGTATTTCATTTGCAATGCTTATTACGGAAACGAGCGCATTTAGACATTCTCAAGCGCACAAATATTTTACACAAGAAGAGACAATGTCATATGTACATACGCATTGTAACTTATGTCCTGCGGTTTTGCCTGCACGAATTTTGATTCCTTGAAATACCGCGAAAAAATATTGAAATATATTTTATGAACCTTGTCATGACAATATATAACGCAATGGTAAAATAGCTTAGTAGTTATTACACACTCTTTTCATGCACACATCATTTCGTTTACTACCCGATGAAACTATGGCTTTAGAGTTTAAGTTGAACCACCGATTTACACGATATTTAACAAATCGAAATTATTTGTATGTTGAGTAAGAGCCCGTTCCGTGCTGCATTGCAACGGAATTGAGCCGACGCGTCCAGGGAAACCTCCCCGGACCTCTCTAACATAATCTATCAATTACATGATACCGGCGTAAAGTGATATCTTTGGTGTCGTGTTTTATGCCATAATGAGTAATTAAAAAAAACGTAATTATATTACTCTAATAAACACGACTGCTTGCGGGAAAGTACTTCCAAACATTACTTAACAGTTTCTTGAAAATATACTTAATTGATATCTTAATCAAACCTGTGACTAGCAATAAAACTACGGATGTTATATCAAGATGTGCTAAAAATTACCCTCTGCCAGGACCAATAAAATTTTGATGAGATTCTGCTCAATTTAGATTAAAGATTCATAAACAAGTTCTTAACATGGTAGGCAAAACATAACTTGTTAATTAATTAAAAAAGTTGAGCCCTAAAATTCCTGCTGAAAAATTATAATTTCCTAAAGATAAATTGCCTTATTCTGCGATTTTATAAATAGAACAAAATAGAATTTATTGTATCTCAATTATAATATGCGACAATCAAGATACTAGTAATTAGAACAAAAATAAATATTATAAACTAAAATAGTCTTGGAAACAAATCTCTGCGTATTTATTTCGCATAATGAACATAGTATTGTGGGACACTGAAGTAGCTATCGTATGTAGTGCAATATCTGGAACATCTAGATTCGTCCTGCTACATAATGACGTCGATAAGAATTCAATATATAGCAGCAATTTTATAAAAAATATAGTTAATATACAATAAGAAAACGGTATAATATAAATATGGAGTATAATATAATAAATATTTATTTATTTATTTATAACGTAGGTACGTTTTTTATTTACTCCTCATAAAAAAGTGAAAGGGACGCTTCGTAAACAAAATACAATGGTCATTTGTGAAACGGTAACTGGTCGAGCGTAACACCAATGAAATGATTTACTGCGTGTACTTCCGTTGCTCCTCTTGAACATGATGATGAATGGAAGGTTTTCATTCTTCATTCGGTATCATGTTCATTCTTAAGGAGTTACATGTTACCTCCTGACATTAACAACGAAACTCTCGTAAGACGTATTATGAAGATCAGAGTAACACGCTCAGCGTAACGCTTACTTTTTCCCAGCTAACGTCTATCGCAACTTTGACTCCTGTCTCATCAATCATGTTTCTTCTTAAAGATTAACTCACTTGCGAACAGATCCACGAGACTCGTCAAGTGCATCGCCTCTTAAAAATGTATAATCGTTTTTTAATCTCGATCTTGTTATGATCATTATCTTTCCAAGACGATTTGGCCCTGAAATACCCTCACTATCGAAACACAAACATTGACCGTAGCCGCAAATTTTAATTTTATTTAGGCCGTAGTCAGATAGTACTCTATCACTCTATCTATAGTCAAATAGTTTCACTAAACTTCCCCGACCACCTCAGACCACGACAAAACCCTTGGGCTATAACAGAGAATGAAATAATAGTAATATATTCCATAAAACAAGCTATTTGCATCATAGAATAATGCAAATTATTTAAGTAACTTGAAAACATATCTGTATAAGGAAGGCGCATTTATCAGTCCGAGTGATCTACAAAGTTTTGATCTTGGGCGGACCAAGCCTTTATATTTTTCAAGTATATTGAAGATGTTTAGAAATTGAAATCTCTCTCATAAATATAAAGGATTTCCCGAAGGTTTCTTTGAAGTGTTTTTTATATGTATCTTTAGTTAAAAACGTTCTAATCAATATCATCTATATAGATGTCAGTAGTTTGTATCGATATTTTTATTTCTAAATATCGTCATTCCATGATGAGAGGGATCATCTATTCATTTCAAATTCAAAATAAACAGTAGATGCTAGGTGACGGCATCTTAAGAAAGTGAACCCAACGGCATGCGCAGTGACCAGCCTTAAACCAAGATGGAAGCATATAAAATGTAGGCCACATTTGATATGATTCATTTTCTACGACTAATAAATAAGCAGGTATTTACTATTTCCATTAATTAATTAATTACTATTATTAGTCTAAATTGGCGTCTCGATGCGGTATTAAGGTGTTATAAAGAATGGTTAAAATAAAGCTATCAAGCCAGTTGAGATGATCTCATTTCTTTTTTATTTTCTTTCTGGACATTGCTTCAGTTATATATAAAAATGATAAGATCGTGAAGTTTGTGTACATTCTTATGGACCTTACGAACATAAAGAAAGGTATAGCACCAATCAAAAAAACTAAAAAAGCCCTCACGACCTAAAATGTTATACTCGTAAAACTAAAAATAAAAAACAAGACTACTTAAGTAGCCGCTTCCACAGTACGAATACATATAAATTATGGACAACAATCTCCATAATCAATAATGTTAATTCGTTTGCGTAACGCTCTCGTCACGTACTGACCAGTCAACTACACACTTCCAGCGTTGGTAGAGAAGTTTTACTTCCAAAACAACCTAAAATATTAAATTACCAAGAGCTCTCAAATGAAAATTATGTCAATTACTGCTTCAATTTGTTTACAAAATAAGGCCTGGCACAGTTTTATCCGGCATGAACATAAAGGATTATTTATAACACTTTAAAAATCATGTGGGCTTAACAGGATATACATTAAGATGACATGGTAAACCAGAGTTTATGTAAGAGGTAGTGCCATGCTGCAGCGTAGCGGAATCCGACCGTGCTGGTCGGATTCCTGTGCGGTGTCCGGTACCGGAGAGATACCTCTTTCTTTACTTAACATATACGATGTTTTTTGAATTCAATTCTTTAGATAAAATGTTTCATATAACGCTCTTAAATAATTTTTGTTTTTCTATTCGACCTCAATTTTACATAACTTTAACGATTAAAGTAAAGCTAGAAACGTTACGCTTAACTCATTTCATATCACACAACCCATTTTTTACGGAATGTTTCTAAATGTCGCGCTGTCAAACATTAATGGACTTGATAATTTAAGCAAGTATTAGAGCTAAGAAAATTTTATGTTACCATAAAACTACTTTTACGAACATTATCGCGGTTTACTAAATTATTTATGTAGCCAGACGTTTCAGAAGCTTTGCAGCTACCATGGCCACGGGTGGACTGAGATGACAGATGTCCTGATGTACCAAGTTTTTAAAAGTACCCGAAGAATTATAATTTTCGTTGTTCCGATTAACACAAACAGTACCTATTATATCTTGCTGTCTTGAATTGAACGCCTTTTGTCGGATGAGTTCACTTACAAAAATGGTCAAAACCAACCCAACTAACAGCATTATAAAAGTACCAGTGATCTCATTAAAAGACACTCCGAATCATTGAGTCTGGACGTTAAAAACCTAATTCCTTCGTGTGCTAAACCGCCGAAACTGTATGGGTCACCGAAAGTACACAAGACTGGTGCTCCACTACGTCCAATTGTAAGCCAAATTGATTCACCAACTTAAAAATTCTCAACATGTGGCGAAAGTACTATCACCACTTCGTGGACTCACTAAAACATTTACATGGGATTCATACCACTTTGTCGAAGAGATACAACAACTACATCTCTGTGACAATGAAATTATGTTCAGTTTTGATGCACAATCCCTATTTACATGCTTACCAATAGAGGAGTGCATATCAATAGTAACAGGAAAGCTGAAGGACAATAATCTAATACTGGAATATGCTGAGGTATTAAAACATTGCCTTATGTCTGGAAATATGATGTGGAATCATCAATTCTACGAACAGGTAGACGGAGTAGCGAAGGGTTCGCCAGTATACTCTGTAGTCGCAGATAACTTTATGGAGGACTTTGAGGAGGTTGCCCTTCAAACTTCCCCTATAACACCAAGGTTCTACAAGAGGTATATTGATGATACTTTCAAAATGTTCCTAAAAATAAAGTAACCATATTCCTTAACCATCTAAATAGTATAAACTCCGAAATACAATTTACAATGGAGTTAAGAGGCAAATAATTCTTTATCACTCTTAGATGTTTTGATCATCCGTAATCCCAACAACACATTCAGTCATACAGTATATAGAAAACATACCCATACTGATCGGTATCTAAACGGTAATTCTCATCACCATCCAACAAAGATGTCTTCCGTGGATAAATCTTTGTTTCAGAGAGCACGAGGTACCCGTGACAAACAACACCTGGATACCGAACTTAAACATGTCAAGCAAGTTCTGCGAGAAAACTAGCTTCGGGTTCCCCGTCTGCTCCACAGAAGCTGAATGAAACCAGCCACTGTCGAGCGCTTACCTGCTATATTATCATACTTAGAAGGGGTGACTTATAAAATTAGCTATATTTTCAAGCGAACTTCTATAAAAAACTTATTTTAAGCCGCCAAAAAAGATTAGTCAGTTCTTACCGTCAGTGAAATGACATATCCCTCTGCAAGATGCAGGAGTGTACAAGCATGATTGTGACTGTGGTTTCGCCTATATAGGGCAAAATAAAAGACCTATAAGAACTCGTGTTAAAGAACATATAGCCGTACAACAACATATGAAACACCGACGTGATACAAAATCTGCGGTCTGTGAGCATGCTGAAGTTGGCCCTCACTAGAGAATACCGATTCCTTCCAAGGATGATCCGTGAGGTTATTGAAATTAAAAAACATCCAAATTTAAATATAGAAGATGGCTGGGCTCTTCCCTCTGCTTGGGATCCAGTGGTTAACATAATCAATTCAAAAAGTAAACATAACACCTCAAGACGGCAATGTATAAAGTACTTCTTGCGTTAATCGGAACAACTAAAATTATAATTCTTCGGGTACTATTAAAAACTTGGTACATCAGGACATCTGTCATCTCAGTCCACCCGTGACTATGGTTGCTGTAAAACTTCTGAAACGTCGGGCTACATAAATAATTTAATAAAACGCGATAAAATCCGTAAGAGTAGTTTTATTGTAATGTATCAAAATTTTATGTCTTAGAATAATTATATCAAAAATACTATCTGGAGAGCGCTAGATCATTCATTATATCTTGTTAAAAATTTTAATAGTATGTGTAGATTATGTGAAATAATTTGAAGCTCAATCAGACACTTGAAAGTAAGTCTAATTCAGATTGCAGGATTATATTATACACAACCCGACTAACGTTGATGATAATAAAATAAAGGTAAAATTAACCAGAAATAGACACGCTCAGCAAATTAAATATTAATAGACTTTGTATTACTCATTGCAACTGAATCGAGGTGACAAAACAAAGAAAGCACCTATGGATTCCAGGTCATGTACCTGCGTGAAGTGTATGCAAGGCATATATCGGTGAGACCCGGATGAAACAAGACAAAAAGCTCCATGAAGAGCTAAAGAAACTAACATACCATGATCAGTTATATGAAGCACTGTTCGAAGGTTCAAGATTCCTTGCAATTTTCGTGTTTGTAAGAAGAGGATAGTGATTATTGAGGAATCAAGAAAAAACGTGAACATCATCTCTCACAATGTTGTATTTCTTTCAGGGCACGGTAGGTAAAAGTCATATGCAACCATGAAAACTACAATGAAACAAAAATATTGCTTATGTACATAGTAAATTTCACCGAATTTTGTTCTATGATTTTCAGAAATGTTCCAATTCTTGTAAAATATCACATTAAATAACGTATCACGTGACGTAAGGACTATTTTAAAATGGATCTCATGAAGCACGAGGGTTAATCCTAAATTAATTTTGAAATCAAATGAAAATTCGGTTACGTTATTATGTGACCTCAAAGGTTAAGGGTCGCGAAATTATTTGTTGTGAATTTAAACCTACAACAACAATAGGAGGACAACACATCTGGGTTACCATTATGCTGCTGCTCATAGGAAATGATAATTATTATATGCCACTGACTGCTATATTGTTCTGTTGTGATAATCTTTTGACAACCACTGCAAACATTCATACAAAAAATATGGAATTAATATATACATCTCATTTATATATTCAACTGTTAATATGAATTTCCATCATGTAGCGTCAAGTACATCCAATCGACTATATCTGTAATAATTATAATGATTAAATAATCCTATAATCAAAATAAAAGTTATAAAGAGGCAAGTGACTGTTACAATAGATTTTTCGAATACACTTCACAAACTGTAGGTTAAAACTTGTGTTAGCTCTAATACTTGCTTAAATTTGGCAATGACTAATAAGAGATACGCATATGATGATCGATTACGTAAGAACTTAAATTAATCGTGAAATCTAACAAGAGATACGCATATGATGATCGATTACGTAAGAACTTAAATTAATAGTGAAATCTCGTAGTTTTAAAATTTCATTACTGAAGGTTATCAATCAGCGAATCTTAGTGGCGTGGAGGAAAAAAAATACCTTAAATGAAGCATGCTTTTAGGAAGAGGTAGTGGCATGCTCATCCTACTATGTAACGTAATTGGCCCGGCACGACCGGGGATGGAACTCTCACGCACATAATACCGCCGTAAAGTGACATCTTCGGTGTTACGTTTCGTATTGTTTGTGATTAGCTCCGCGTGCTCGGTAGGGCTAAGCAGTACTTCACACCAGCTCATCGGCTGCAACTTTACAAAGCGCAGATCCGACCGCACTTCGGGTACTGCTCTCACCTTTGGGCTGGAGCCCCGCAAAATCAGCTCATCCATTTGACCGTATGCAACGTAGAGCGGTTCAAATCGTCGATAGCCAAGGTCTTTCCAACCAGCCTTGCTTTGCGTATAGGTGTCAGTTCGCTTGCATGTCCTATGTCATTTATCACGGGAAGTGTTCCGTGAAATTGTTCGCACTAACTCCTGCAGCTGATTTTCATTACAGAAGTTCGCATCAAGATTCAAGATATCATCGGAACCATCTCGATGTTCCGAAGTCCACTACCGTGCGTTCTGAGCGCCATGCGTGCGAGATTTTTTTTTCAAGCTTCCAAATACATTGCGCATATTTGACAACGATTAATTTTCAAAATAAAAATTACACTCACATTGCTTAGAACAATGACATATTTTTTTCTCATATTATTCAATACATAAAAGAAGACAGTCAAATTAATATTCAAAAATGAGAACCTCCATATCAAAGGTCTACAAAATCACCTTTCGCCAATGTTCTTTCGCCCTTCGAAATTTTTAAATTAAATATACGCATATTGCAATATCATTATAAACTTCATTCATAAAGTTTTTCTTCATCGATTGTTTTTGGTTCATTGACATATTTTCTCTTACACATTTGTAGAAAGTTTAAAAACTATGATTAGATACGTCATACACAAGCTGCTGAAGGCAAGAGGGAGTGATATGTTGATGCTTATAACACCCCATAAAGAGTAGGAGAAGTCATTGTCACGCACAAACTGGCGAAGTGCCTTCATTTCACATCGTGTTAATTTTACTGCAAAAATTAAAAATATACGATTGTTAATTAACTATCTAATTGGTAAGATAAACCTTGAAAATGAATTACTTAATTGATCTTATGTAAGAGAATGAGATATAGTTGCAATGCCGTAAGATAGGTGAGCTTTAACTAAGCTTGAAAAATGTTTGTCTAAAGTGTTAACAGTGAAGTTTAATCGAAGCTCACATTCATGATATGTTTGGAACAGAACAGATAGGGTACGGTAAATAAAGAGGTGATTATTTAATTTGTAAGCATTACCCTCCTTATCTACACACCCTCAAGCCACCAGAAACTTAGAAACTGCACGAAACACAATGGTATAGCTGTCTCTTTAAGGCGGTAGTATATAATCAGGCCTCAACTTATCAGTCTACACTGCAGCATTGCTGCTGCTCTAACAGTTAAAACGTAATATTTAGAGAGTTTCCACTCAATGATACTGGATTGTCTGTTTGATACACTGCTATAGTGGCAAGGTAAAATAAATAGTATTGAATATTTCAAACATCCGTCAAACGTAAACAGGATCACACTTCGATTTTCCTAAAATTCGATAACGAAATATATTTAGAAAGAGGTAGTGCCATGCTGTATAGGCGAGGGTAGTATCTTGCATTATGCATTACACTACATCCTCCTATGCAACGGAATTGGGCCGGCACGGCCGGGGAGATACCTCTCGCTCACATAATGCCGCCGTAAAGTGGCATCTTCAGCCAGAGTAGCCGGTGGCCCATTGGGGGAAGGAGGTCAAGGCATCGGCATAATAATTATGTGGATGTCCATGGGCGTCGGTAGTTGTAAAATGCTCCGATTATCTCGTTTACCCCCCCC
>JAFELO010000694.1:366211-395710 GCA_017140195.1 Eumaeus atala
CCTCTATTCTATAAGAAAAATATTCAACGAAGTTTTTTATAACAATTGTTTTGTTATTCCTTCAACATTATCTTTGGGCATAATGTGGATTAATTTACATTTACATGATATCTACATATATTGTGTATGCATGTTTTTATATTTACATTCTGATTTGTTAACTATATTGAATAAAATAAATATAAATAAATAAGATCTGTAGGCTTGCCTAATTAATAAATCGAATTTGTAATTTCGACAAAGAATACCAGATTTGCCTTATGTATGTATAAAATCATCCTTCTTTATACTGCTCTATGCTGACGAATTGTCCAGCGCAGCTTCAATGGTATAAGGGGCGTCGGGTGATGGTCTAGTGAGATTGTGGTCGATAAGGGGACAGGTCCCCCTCCTTTCCCGCAAATGAGAAGGATGCATCCCGATAGTTATTTAAGATTAGCAAAAGTTACTATTATTACTTTGGCTGAGGGAACCAGGGTTTTTCTTTAAGGTAGGTAAAGTTGGCCTTGCATTATAGTGGGGCTGGAGGATCTCGTTGGGCTGTCACGACTGGGGGTTACCGCAACCTCTTTCCATCACAGGTGGGTGGTAAATTGTCCGGTTTGTACAGTTATAATTAGGTACAGTAATTACTTTTATATTCATCGTTAACATGAAATTTAAAAAAAATAATAATATATAGAGAGAGATAAAGAGGCAAAATGTTATGGCGATTACTTTGTATTTTAAGCATTTGTTTTTTAAGTATATGGGGCAAAACGAATATTCGGAGTATTCTGGTAAATACTTTTCTATGAACATCGTCATAGAGGTGAAGCAGAGGTGCTACCTTCCTCACTCATCGCACTTTTTGTATGGAGCTTTTGTGTGAGTGAAATTTGCCTCGCCGGTCATGCTGGCGCGATCCAGCTGCAATGTAGCATTGACTCTATGTCACCCGAAAGTTTCTTATTGCTTGTAAATTATTTTATGGAATAGCAAACAACCATTTACTCTATAATATCCAATTCTAATCTATCTTATATATATAAAAGAAAGTCGTGTTAGTTACACCACATATAACTCAAGAACGGCAGAACAGATTTGGCTGAAAATTGGTAGGGAGGTAGCTTTGAGCCAGGAGACGGACATAGGATACTTTTTATCCCGTACGACAGCGTTCCCGTGTGACTTGACATGGAACGTCAGTCACTATAAAACGTGGTATAACGAAAAAGAATCAGACTTGGAATAACAAAACGCAAATGACAGCTATGTAATTGACGTAAAATGACAGCTATGTAATGACGTATCGATGACAATTTGATATTTGAAAGAAATCAACATTAAAACTATTTCTATTAAATAAATAGTTAAGAAGTGGATTGAAGTGAAGTGAAGTTTAATTAAAAGTGAAGTGAAATTTAATTAATAATGCCGCGACCAAGACGATCGAATCTTTCCCGACAAAGCCGTAATGCAAGATGAATACAAAATATGCAAATGAAAGGACTGAAGAAGAACAAGAAATTGCACGTGAACAGCGCCGCGATAGTATGACTCGACTTCGTGCTTCTCAATCACGAGAGCAAAGTGAAGCAGCCCGTGAAACAGCTCGGTTGGCAATGCAGAATCGTCGAGCGAACAACAGAAGGCAACAAATAGATAATTTGCAACGCAGAACAAGATATTTAGGTGATTTGAATCGAGCAGCATACGATTGCAGCAATGATTACAGCTCGCATCCTAGCGTTTGCATTGGGCAAATGGACGTTGTTTGCGAGTATTGTGGTGCATTGAAGTTTTCCGGAGAAACGCCTGGATTATGCTGCCTTAATGGTAAAGTGAAATTGCCAGTGTTGACTCCGCCACATGAGCTATTGTATCCATAGCTTTGTTGCGAAACACAAGAATCACGCCACTTTCTTGCAAATACTCGAAAATACAATAGTTGTTTACAAATGACGTCATTTGGGGCAGACATTATCGAAGAAGGAGGATTTAATCCGACATTTAAGGTATTTATTTTTGTACTTACATAGAATGTAGTTAAAGAATAACTTACTTTATCTATTGGTATGTATTATATTTGCTAATACTGAACTCTATTCTCCCACAGAAAAAGTGTTTATAACACACATTGCAATGTTGAATACTGCAATTCAGTTAAGTCCATAAAATATATTTGCAAATATGTCACGAAAGGCAGTGATATGGCGGTTTTTGGATTGCAATCCTCAAATACCAACGATGAAATTTCACGCTATCAAGTTGGTCGTTATGTGAATGTAATGAAGCGATTTGGCGTATATTCGCATTTCCAATTCACGAACGTCATCCTACTGTTATAAATTTGGCGGTGCATCTGGAGAATGGTCAACGAGTATATTTCACGGCTTCGAATGCTACGCAACGTGCTGAAACACCTCCAGCAACTACATTGACCAGTTTTTTTGCAATCTGCCAAAGCGATCAGTTTGCACGAACTTTGCTTTACTCGGAGATGTCACGTTATTATACTTGGAATGCTTCATCCAAGAATTTTCAAAGACGGAAGCAAGGCGATGCGGTTCCTGGGTATCCAGATGTGCGTTCTACTGATGTATTATTTTCTATCTTGGTCGTATGTATACAGTTCATCCAAAGAATGATGAATGTTTCTATTTGCGGTTACTGCTGGTAAATGTGCATGGTCCAACTTCATTTGAGACACTACGAACTGTTAATGGTGTAATATTCCCAACATATCGTGCTGCATGTGAAGAATTGAACTTATTAGAAAACGATACCCATTGGGATACGACAATCGCTGAAACCACTATCTCTGCATCTCCAAGTCAGATACGCACATTATTCGCAATCATAATTTCGACATACTTTCCATCAAACCCATGTAACCTGTGGCACAAATACAAAGACAGTAAGTATGTCCAAAGATATTTTACATCAAAGTCGTGTCAGTTCCAGAAATCACGATATTGAGATGAATGAGGAGATACATAATCGTGCTTTACTCTTGATCGAAGATATGTGTTACCTCATGTGCGGTAATTTATTAATCAGGTTAGGAATGCCAGCGCCAAATCGTGAAATGAATGATGCATTTAATCGAGAATTGGAACGGGAACGTGAATGTGATCACCTGGAATTGGATTTAGTAGTTCAAAGGAATGTACCCCTGTTTAATTACCAACAAAAGGAAGTTTATGATACTTTAATGATGGCATTCGCGGATGGAAATGGTGGTTTATATTTCCTAGATGCCCCTGGTGGAACTGGCAAGACATTCCTTATCTCATTAGTTTTAGCAACTGTTCGGGCGAGATCCAACATAGCGGTTGCAGTTGCTTCTACTGGAATAGCAGCCACATTGTTAGAAGGATGCCCTACGGCTCATTCAGCATTCAAATTACCGTTAAATCTTCAAACTATTGAAGAACCAACGTGTGATATTGCAAAACACTCAGCAATGGCCAAAGTTTTAGCGGCATCGAAAATCATCATCTGGGACGAATGCACAATGGCGCATAAACGTGCATTAGAAGCACTTAACCGAACATTAAAAGATTTACGCAATGACTCTAGATGTTTTGGAGGAGCAATTTTACTGTCTGGCGATTTCCGCCAAATACTGCCAGTAATTCAAAGATCTACGGCTGCCGATGAAATAAACGCTTGCCTCAAATCGTCAAATCTATGGCGCTATGTGAAGAAACTGCAGCTGACAACAAACATGAGAGTTACATTGCTTAATGATACATCTGCTGAAGATTTCTGGGAGCAATTGCTGACTATCGGTAATGGTCAAGTACCTGTCGATGAATCGAGCGGATTAATATCATTTATATTCATCAAAAGACGAACTTATCAACAATGTATTTCCAAATATTATTTCTAACTACAAAAATAATGAATGGTTGAGTGAGCGAGCAATTTTAGCGGCTAAGAATAAAGATGTAGATGACCTGGACTACATAATTCAAAATAAGATCATTGGAATAATGCACTCATTCAAATCTATTGACTGCGTCACAAATGAAGATGGAGCCACCAACTATCCAATTGAATTTTTAAACTCTTTGGACGTGCCTGGCTTACCACCGCACAATTTACGCCTAAAGGTTGGCTCCGCAGTAATCATGCTTCGAAACATAAACCAACCAAAACTGTGCAACGGTACGCGTTTGGTGGTTAGTAAATTGATGAACAATGTAATTTACGCTAAGATAATGATAGGAAAATTCAAAGGAGATGAAGTTCTCATTCCGAGGATCCCGGTGATCCCAACCGATATGCCGTTTGAATTTAAAAGACTTCAATTTCCGATACGTCTTGCATTTGTCATGACCATCGACAAATCACAAGGCTAATCCTTAAAAGTTTGTGGTTTAAATCTAGAACATTCATGTTTTTGCCATGGTCAATTATACGTGGCATATTCACGAAGTCGGAAGACCATCTGCGTTGTTTGTTTTTGCGCCTGATAATAAAACAAAAAATGTCGTGTATCACAGGGTAATTAAGTGAAGAGCAACCTGTGTACTAAAATACAGAAATAATAATGAATGATTAATGTAATTATTTAATTTTTTTTTGTATTTTTTCCAATAAAAAAGAACACAATCTGCTTATTTATTGCCATTAAGGCGGAACAAATTTCGCCTGGTCAGCTTGTTACAAATAAAATTCCAGATTCATATGCACTTACCAATTTATTCTCGTTCTCAATTATGAAGGAGACGGCGTTTTTCAAAAGCATCCTATTAATCGCTGACATACAAACATAATATAATCTGAATGCATAAGAAATTTATCATAAACATACAAACATTAAAGCAGTATCAAGAAATGAATTGGCATAATATTGTATTTATTTTCATAACTAAAGAAGAGATAACAATTAGCGGGTCTTATAATCTAAAAGCTGACTGAAGTAAATCTCTCAATTAACTATAATGACCGCTATTTTTATCCTTACTTTATATATTTAAAAAAAGGTGTAACCCTCCATTGGCAAGGCCGTCTCAAACCTACATTACATATGCATGCAGAAAGCAGTGCTATAATCCAAAATTTGAGGTGACAGCGTGCCAGTTTTCAGATAGTATTCTCGTGGACGTTAAGAGTTAAAAATACAGCCAATGGCTGTATTTTTCTACAACGACTAACTTTAACTCTACTACACTACAACGATGATGATCCCGAATCCTCAGGTAGTGTACCGATACTTTCAACTTGCTGGCATGTTATGTTATATATAAACAAATGACGTAAGTTTAGCGTGTTAGTTTCACAATTTGAATAACTTTCGATAATTATATACTTACAGGAAATGCTGTAATGAAGTTTAATTGTTCATAACAACTATGTATAAGACCGTACATCCGATGAAAATAAAGTAAATTTGAGTTTACATACTTCAATATTTTGTCTGCTATCATAATCTGGTAGACGCCTTCGCGAAAACAATTTCAGTATCGTGAACCAAAACCGAAAAAACTGACAGGTAAATTGAAACATTTGAATAGTACAAACTTTATAAATACTCTAAACTCAACACAAAGTCAATAAGATCATAGAATATCAAAAATTTCAAACAGTAACTTAGTGCGTATCAAACTCGTGGATATAATCAAAAAAATGTTTAAATTTTCTCCCATAGACCAAGGAACAGAAACACAATAGTAAGTGTTCCGCAGCACACAAATCTCTATATATAAGACGGGAAGCGCTGTACACGCCAGTTTCCGAGAGTATAAAACCCGAAGCGAAAACCACTAAAGAAATGCTATAAAAGCTGTAGCTGAGCATAATAAACTTATTGTTCCAATTATGTAAAAAAGTATGATTCACTCCTATGCAAGCTTCAAATTTAATTAAGTTCCATATTTCGTCTGAAAGGCAAATAGAAAATAATACAATATAACTAGTACTTTCATTTATAATTATTTAAACTTAATGTAGGTATGTTTAATGAAAATGTTATTCAATAAACATTAAAACAAATTACCTGTGTGTACTGAAACGTACGACTAGTCAGTATAAAAAGTTTTATAGAGAATTTATTACAGGTATTAACAAAGTCATTTTGTGTTATCTGTCAAATACTCGTAACGATTGCTGCAATTATTTTTTCATCGTTTAATAATTTAACGTCCTTTAGACTAAATTGAACTAATTTACTATGAGTCACATTGGACCAATTAATCTGTTTCTCATAAAATTTATTAGTGGGTTTTTTATAATATAAGCTGGAAACGAATATTAAGAGTATTTTGATGACGCACCAAAGACGTGACGTCCATACACGTGCACAATACTGCCATGCAGATAAGGAGGACGTATCTGCATGACTGTAATGTCGTTTCCTCCTTCCTTCCAATGGGCCCCCGGCTGCCTTCGAACCGCACTAAGCGTGACGGTATTATTTGATTTATTTGACTTCACCCTGTTGCTAAGAAGAAGAAAAGTATTATTTAGCAAATACCTATGGAGAACATAAATAAATTGTATATGTAAGGGGACATAGAAGCAATCGTAACCTTTTTTATGACTTATCGTTTAAGTTCATGGTAAGAACTTATACGATATCATAAATACAAGTGATACACATCACAATAAAATGTAAATCCTTAACTTGATAAAATGCTTTGTAAGAAATTAAAAAAAAAAACATTTATGAAAATTTCAAAGAGGAATATAGAAATAGGATTTCTTTTAGCTTCTTTCGAATAAATGAAACAAGGCCGTCAGATTGAGAGTCAATCGACTTGTATACGAATATATATATATATTCGTATACAAAGCAATCAAAGAAGGAAATAATACAGGTCAGCCTACTCAATGGTTTCCTTCTTTAGCTAAAATAAGTAAAGTAACACCATTTATTTAACAAGTAGCCAAAAGGCATAAAGTGGAGCCTACTTTTTTAGCCCCAACTTGAAAATAGCGGAGTTCGCGGAATAGCCTCAAACTTATTTGGATGTTATGTAAAAGACGAAGAAGACAACGTACATTAATTAAAAATTTTAATGAAATTGATAGAACTGTAGAAGAAGCATTTTCCGAATATGGTGCAACAATTCTTGACGTACATCAGGGAAGTGTTTTGGGCCTACTCCTGTTTTTGGCGTATGTAAATGAGCTTTCTAAAGCAATAAATCATATATGCGTTATGTTTGCCGACGATGCTACACTTTTCATTTCTGGAGAGAATAAATATAGGTAGTCGTGAGTTTGGAAATTAAATAAATAAAACACAGAAAGACGTAGTTAATTGGCTTGAAAAACTAAAGACAAAATCTTGTAGTTAGTCCCTCAAAAACAAAATTAATTCAATTTCACAACTATAGATCGCAATCACTGAATTTGAAAACATTTCAATCAAACAATGAAATAAAAGAGGTTAGTGGAACGAGTTTTCTTGGTATATCAATGGACGCAAATCTAAATTGGCAATCTCACATAGATAATATCAATAAGAAAATCTTCAGCTACTGTTACGCGTTATCCATTTTAGCTGAAAATTGCTTTAATGAAGTAACGCCTATTTTAGTAATGTGTATCCTCTTTTAACTTACGGAGTTATATTTTGGGGCAACTCTGTCACTTGTAATAGTAATTTTACTACAGAAAGAGTGCACACGTACTATTTACAATATATGTTATAATTTTTCGCCTACAGAAACTTTTAATGAAAAAAAGTTCTTACTCATACTTTAATACCTATATTCTCGGAATTTGTATATTTATTAAAAATAATACCTTGACTCCCTTAAGAAATCTGTTCGAAGCCAACGTGATAATTATAAATATAATTTTAACTTACCAAATATATCCAATGTTATTTATTACAAGAGCGCTTTTATAAATGGTATAAAAGTATTTAATAACTTACCCACTGGAAAAAATGAAGTTTAAAAAGACGACCGTCTAAAGACGGTCGTCTTTTTAAACTTCATTTTAAAAACTGGCTTCTAGAAAATGTGTTTTACGATTTAAATGATTTTTTTTCTGATAAGAACTACGTTGAGGCTGTTAGTGTGTGTAAAAATGATATTATTCCAGTATTTGTTATTTTCCTTGTTAAGTTTGAGGTATACATTGATTGCGATGTTAATCTTCTAAATTCCTTTTTATAACATAATACTATTAAAAACACTGTAGTAATACGTTATTAATATTTGTAGTTTGCGCTATATATTTTTGTGATTATTAGTATCTTAAAATTTTATTGCATGCCTGTTATGGTAACTGTTAAAACATAAAAATATTGTACATTACCAACTGTGTAACACAGTGATAGCAATAAATTATTCTGATACTGATTATCATTTGAATTGCAAAGGGTGTTATATAATACTTTATAATATTGTAAAATAGTTTGTCTACGGTCGGAACAGATTTTTCGGGCTTCAAAACATGGTTATCTATTGAAGGCTATTTCGAATCGGATGAAATTCTGAAATTTAGTTTTAAACCGGTAGGGATAAACATATTGATGTTATTGAATTTCGCAGATTTGCTAAATGATATTGATAAATATTTTTTAATACGATATTAATCATATTCGGTTCCTTTTTTGCCCGGGTGTAAGAACATTTATCTCAATTTATCTAACAGTGCAAGCTGGATTTCAGTTGACAGACGCATGAAATAGTATCATTTTCCGTATAAGTTCAACCGTCGACTGAACGGAAAATTTATTGTTTTTTCTCTTATTTTAATCATAATTAATTATATGGCATTAGAGATAAATTTATTACACCATCTACGAGTATCAATTGACTAGGATAGCTTATTCTATTCTTATCACAAAATTAATTTTAATGTATCGGAATTGATTTGCAACAAATGTACTTGTATATTTTTATTACTGGCACAAAGTTAATCGTGAGCGCCAGTCATGTGCGGAATACTCACAAAGCCAACTGAGTGCGAGCAAAGAGTCTTTCTCGTAAGGTGTCCCAGATCTAAACAACAGGGCACCTCGGTGGTTAATCAGTCCCTGTAATTTAACAAGTGCAGAATTCTACTCCACTATCATGTCACAAATAACCACGAAACACCAACTTCAGGACAGCCCAATTGAGTCTGGTTCCCGTCATCCCCCCTTGTCCCATACACAAAGGTGCCTCCTTCTCATCATATACACACATAACGACTGCGGATTGTTGAAGATACGCCAGTTTCAAGTTTACTTTATAGTTTTATCAAGTCGATATGAAAGTATAACTTAACGACTAATACAATAAAGTCAAGCATGGCGACGACTATAAATATCCGTATAGGGCAGGGCTTATGCAGACATGACGTGATGTACTTCTTCCCCTGTCACCCGCAATGAGTCACAGGAAACTACGCCACTATTGGGCGAGAGATATATTTCTCAGTCGTGCCGTCAGTCTACATTTATATGTAGAAGCAATCATCAGACCAGCTCTCATAGCATTCAGTGAAAGCTGGTCTGATGACACAAGAGTGCATCTGCTGTGGACTGATAAAGGCAGACAGGCCACAGGCACTCGACCGGATTTTAATTTCTATACTGATAAATAATATGATAGCTTGTTAAAAATTACTCTCATTAAGAATTCTTGTACGGCTGTTTATTTATTACACAAGTTTAGGCGCCAAAGACTAACGTGTGTCACCTGAAATTTAGCCCGGGCTCCATATTTTGCCACCAGCCGATGTGAACCATTCCATCCTGTTTATGTTAGTTTAAGCGGCGCCTTTTCTATTTGAGAAAACGAAAGGGCGGCAGAATGATAAGTACTAAACAAAAAATATTTTCTATATACTACTAGCAATTTCGTACGATGTACAGGACAAATTATTCACAAAAATTTTGCTCGATAATCGCTTTATCGAGAGGTGAAGACCATATGAAAATCCGTTTGGTTGATTACAAAAACTAGAGAATGGCCGAATAGAGCACCTAGGGAATGGCCCGGGTCGGGATTTTCAGAGTTACAATATGGCTGCCTAGTCCACCGTCGACGCCGAAATGCCCTATGCACAGATTATGCCGCCTCTCTTTTTTTTCTTTTTTCGGAGGGACTTACTACTGATTGGCGGCGCTTGTCCAGACTTAACAGTTCGACTGATTACGGAAGACTTTTTTGTCTTCCTGTTTTAGGTAGACGATAGGGGGACAAACCCCCTCCTTTCCCGCGGATGGGAAGATGCAAGCTGGAATTTTTGTGAACATTACCCTATCGTGTATCTATCTATATGTAAGATTTCATCGCTCGACCGGTACGAGCGGTGTATATCGAATTGGTTCTAGCAGGATAAAATGCATTTATGCACCATCCAGCCGACCCAAGGGGGCCTGAAGTGTTTGTTGTGTAGCAATAACTACTACCTGCTACCGACTAAAACTTGCTATCCTTAGGTTGGCCCTATTGGTATTTTACTGCGGATGCGTGTCTGGGTGTGTTTTTACTTGTATGTAAGGGCGGACTTAGCAGCTGCTATGGCTATCGCGTCGTCGACGTCGTGCAGTACGTGCTTCGGCCGACGGTAACGGGAATCGGTTATTAACGTCGGGTCGTATTCCGGCGTTTGAACGATTAGTTTGTTTTTGTGATTAAGAGCACGGTCAAATAACTTTTGAGACAGCTCTTTGAAGTGTCCTTTTATCGATGTTAAGTGAAAGTCGCAATGTAGGTCGATGTTACGAATGTACCACGGGCATCCAGTGGCCATGCGCAAGAATCTAATCTGCATTTTCTGCAAACGTTCTATTTGGGTCGGGGCTATGTGCGCGAATGCTGCACTGCAGTACGACATGATCGGTCGTATGCATGTAGTATAAAAGGTCAGCTTATGCCTGTTCGCCATTTTGCTGTTCTTGTTAATAGGTGGATATAATTTGAAGAGGACATGCCGTGTCTTTTTCAGAACATTATCTATGTGATTCCTAGAGCTCATCGACCTATCGAGCGCAACGCCTAGATACTTTACCGTCTCTGTTCGTGGTATCTCGTTACCGTAGAGCATGATGGCGGGCATGTTTACTCGTTTGTGGGAGGGCGGGGTACGGGAGAAGAGTATGGACTTACTCTTTTCTGCGTTTACCTCTATTCTCCACTTTAATAACCATTCACCGAGTTCGCTGACGGCCTTTTGGAGTAGCTTGGCTCTGAATTTGGCTTCCGAACCACGTGTACAGTGCGGTGCCATCCGCGAACATCGCCAGCTGGACGCCGGGGTGTCGCGGTATGTCATTTGTGTACAGATTGAAGAGGGCGGGAGAGTGACCGATCCTTGAGGAACTCCAGCTCTGAGGGGACGAGGGGAGTACGGTGTTTACGATCAGCACCAGCCTGTCGGGCAATCCTAGTTAGTATAGTTTGAAGATGAGGCCTTGATGCCAGATCTTGTCAAACGCCTTTGCTACATCAAAGAAGACAGCGCCCGTGCCGCGTGGCCGGCCCTGCCTTTTGAGTCCCGAGAGTACGTACGCCGTGAGGCGGTGTACTTGTTCGGGACAGCTGTGGCTGTCGTGGAACGCGAACTGCTCGTCCATGAAGAGATTTTTGTCTCGTATCACGGTTTTCAGGCGTGCGAGGATTATCCTTTCATAGATTTTTCCTAAGGAGCTTATGAGACTTATGGGTCTGTAGCTAGTGGGCTCCGTCCGGGGTTTTCTCGGTTTGTGTATGTCAATCACTATGGCTTCTTTCCATGAGTCTGGGAAAGTGCACTGCGCCAGGAGGGCGTTATAGATGCACACTAAGAGGTTTATAATAAAGGGCGGCAGCTGTATCAGTGCCTTGTTGGATATTCCGTCGGGCCCGGGGGCCCTCTTCGAGTGAAGGTTCTTTATTAGGTCCTTCACTTCTTCTGTGTCCGTTCGACGTATGATCTCATCATCATCGTCCGGCGGCACAGCCATGCCGCCTCTCTAGGTGGGGCCAGGGGTTAAGGTGGGAATCTAACCCCACCGCATATTCCGGACGTGGGGGCACTGTCCAATAGCACCTCAATAATCTATTAACAATTACAGTAGACATAATAGTAAAATAAAAATAATAAAGATGAAAGGTACCTAAGCTCAAATTTGTTCCTACGTAATCAATGCTCATATTTTTAGATCTGGTTGCCTACTGTCAAATGGAATAGGCATTTGATACAAATTTTACATAATTTTTAAAACCAGATAAGCAATGGTAAGTACGTGATTCTAAGATTGCTCGTAATATACCACTTTATAATCCCCAACATTTATTTAATGAAATGAAAATAGGACACACTTATGAATCGGAATGTAAAAATGAAAATCAGGACGTTGGTCTAGAATACTTACTTAGAGAGCGTTCGAAAAAAAACAAAAAATATACTCTTTAAAAATATACGCGTATATATATACATATTTGTGTGTTAAAATATGATTTATCAGTCATTTTTTTTATTTCATTCCTCAGTGCATAATGATATGTGTAAATTAGCAACAGGCATTAACACACTTTTTAATTTGTACAAATAGGTGCACAAATGCGAGTTTTACTTTTTACTAATTAATTATTATAAAAAACAGCAAATAGTGGAATTTTATTTTTCGATTTTAGTCTTTTACTAATCGAAATAAAAATCACTTTATTTTTTTTATGAAGTACCCAGTAAAAATGCCGGAACTTGATAGTGCGCTCTAATCTATAACTTACAAGTCCTCATTTTTGGTAGGTACTATTTTGAAATTACTTCTTACTGACACGAAAGTAAAGAAATTAAATATTAAAAAGGATATTTTCTCGTACAAAATTCTGATCAAGCATTTAAAATTATACCTGATTAGACAACATAGGTAATAATAATGATTCATTAAGGTATATCAAAACAGCAAAATCACAAGAACAATGCGTAAATAATGACCACTTCAAACGACAGGATGACGGGACAAGAGTTTAGTTAGAGTGATATTTGTTATTTAAAAATAACACAACCGTACAATTATTTCTTGCGTTTAGCCCGTTATTGTCATCACTTGTCATGAGCCACTGGCATCTAGCGGCTCCCCGCCACCTTAACCAAGTAGTCAGTGCACTGAGTGGCAGGCCATCCAACGCTCTGTCAAAGATTACTTGGTTTAATTATTATATGATTGTCTTATCAGTAAACTGTATTAATGCACTGCTATTTAATATGAGCGTCTAATTTGTAGAAGCTGGCGGTACGACTCCCTCGGGCTCTTTGTAACTCAGCACACTGCACGGTTTCCTTTGGTTTATACTCTATAGTATAGAACAAGAGCATACTCTAAATATTGTGTAATTTATTAGGTACGCATAGATAAGATAAGTGTAATAAATATTTGTAAGTGCTATTATATAACCGGTATACATGTCTGTAAACTTATAGATCAATAATAATATATAATAAATGTAATATTCTGTCGACTTATCACACCACGCTAACCTATACCCCTGCTAAGCAGGGACTCGTATATTAGGCAACGGAAATATATTTAATATGTCTTTTTATAGATTTAAGTAATGTTACATATTTAACATTTTTATCGTAGAAATATACATAATACATAGATATACAAATATGACCTAGGTGGGATTCCAACGCGCGTATTCTGGCACAACATGCACGTCTTCAATGAGCTGTGTCACCACGGCGCTAGCCGTTCGCCAGAAGCTGCGAATGTCTAGACAAGCTACTCGAACAAAACACGAGATAATATCTGCTGTTAAATTAGTTTCTGCAGTCGGGTTTTTCGCAGACTCGAGGTTTTTTTTTTAATTCAAAACTAGAACATTTTCGTTTTTATCATTGAATGAATGAATAAAATATTCTTTACTGTGCACAATATATAAAAGAAACACATACAATCGATGTATAAAGTACAATACCAAATAAAATATAAATGCACACAAAGGCGGGCTTATTGCTTTAAAGCAATTTCTTCCCAAGTCTTAAACATAGGAAATCATATAAAATAATTACAGGTAATGCACAATCAAATGCCCAGAAATCGATATATCAATAAATAAATAAATAAAATGCACTTCAATAAGTAAGTATTCAATAAAGTTTTCTGCTGGTTGTGTAGATGAACTGACAACATTAAACAGAATATCATGTCGAAGGTAAATAGCAACACCGCCACCCCCTTCCGAGTACGATCGTCTCTTATTAGTTTTAAACAAGGAATAATACAACAAGTGGATGCGAGTCAGGATTTTAACCACGTTTCAGACACAAGAATTGCACCTATATTAAAATCACATAAAGAAGCAAGCATATCAGAATAATGCGCAGATATACTCTGAGCATTAATATGAACCGCATTAAATTCCCTAGAATTACAAAAAATTGACCCTAAATTATTTTTAAGAGATAAATACGTAGCACCCTGGAACCTGTCATTGCTACTTTTAGATAAAAAAATCGGATAGATTATAAAAAGAATACATCCTATATGAAATAAATGAATATATAATAATTAAAAACAAACAATTTTACAATTATACCCATAGCTGCCAATGTTTTTATAAATAAGGTTGCAACACTGAATTATATTTCACAATAAACAACAAGTAGTAAAAAAAATTTGAACGAAATGTGACAGCACTTATGTTAAATGTCAATGACGGTTGTCATACGTCAATATGATATTGAATATTCATACGTAAGTAAAATCTTTTTTGAAAATAATTAAATATATCTGTTTCTATTATAAGTTAAATAATTGTTAACTGTTTTAACGAAAAGGGGAAAAAAGTGAAAAGAAAGACAATATTTGAAAATTATAAATAGTACGTAACTTATTAAAAACTGGCTAAGAATATATACAGCCAAAAATCTACATCTAACTAAAAACTAGTATATAATGCTTATTAGAATGAAGGTAATATCTACTATCAATAGTAATTAGTAGAAGAAAGGTAAAATTAATTTCTCTTAAATGGTTTCCTAGTTCTTACATTTATAGTAGTAATTTTCTTTACTTTTTGGCTTTGTGTAACTAAGGTAGCAGGAGAACTTTACATTGGACACGGTATAGCATCAAGGTCTGCCATACACATAACACGATATCGTTTGCCATCCGGTCCTATAACCATAATATAACCATCCTGTATCCATCACTTGCACATACCAAAACGTTGCCTAGCCACCATAAACACATCATGATGCCTTTTTGTAAGTTACTCTGACAAGGTTATTGAGGTTTTTTACAGGTTAGTTTCAGCGTGCCATGTCAAACTTCTGATCTTCATGTCCTAAAACTTGACGAGTATGGGCCTGGGTCCAGGAGTGTTAGTTATTATTTGTTTTAGAGAGGCAAACGAGCGACAGGAGCCCTTTGACGGCAACCGACTTAATTACTGACATGCAGATGCTTTGCCTTACTTTACGCTTTCCCTCCAATGTGCCAACGGCTACTCACAAACCGCACGAAATACGATAGCATATCTTTCATTTTGCGGTGATGTCTAGAGAGCGGGAGATACCTCCCAGGTCGTGCTGGTCCAATTCATGCAGTTACAATGCAGCATGGCACTACCTCTGACAGTTTATTTTATTCATATCAACCTGAGCTTCATCAGCATCAGCAACAGTAACCATATCATACTTTTTTTTTTTTAATCAAATCGCTTGAGGCTCACAACAGTACGAATCGTCCAATGGGTAAGCCTATTTTTTATCTATCAAATAGTTCCACGTTTTTATAGCATATGGGGCAAACGAGTAATCGGAGCATTTTGACATGGACCATGGACAATCGTATCAATGTTACGTTGCCCGCCTATCATCACCCCACTCCAATTCATTGATAAACGTTTGTCGATAACATGATATTTTAAACGTTATTTTTTCTCCTCCATAGTTTTCAGAACGACAACGGCTGATGCTTTTTTCAAAAGGATATCATAATCGATGTTTTATGTGCTGCTAACTTCCCATCAATTGATAAAAAAATAGATTTACGAATCAATACATCATCAATATATAAAATTGAAAGTCAGAAATGTCACGATTATTCTATAAACATAAAAACTGCTGACTGTAACTGGCTGACTTCAAAGTGTAGCACTTACTTTTCAGACGTTCACAGTCAATGTAGCGCTACTACAAAACACTGACAGTGAGTCTAAAAGTGGATACCCTCAACCCGGGGCAAGCAAACTTTGTTAAGGTTTCGCTTGACTTAAATTCATATCTCCTCCGACTGGTGAAACAACTTTGTAACACTTTGAAACATCACTTGCTAATTAGTAAGTTTTAGCTGCTCTCGAATCCTAAAAGTGTTATCATAAAACATGCTTTAAAGTAGTTTTAAAATGTGTTTTTCATTAACATCAAATGTCATTATAAAAATACAGATTATTAAGGGGCTAATTATAAGAAAAAATGTATTTCGATAACATGTGCTACTTTTTTGTTTTATATGCTCCCGAGTTGGTCACATAGCCACCAAGTCAAAATCCAATACCGTGATCCGGGGAAATCGAAGCCAACCCTAAAGAGTATATATATATATATATATACACATATATATGAATATAATATATACGTGATTTCCCTATTTTTTGATATTATTCAGACATCAGTATAATATTGTGTTCCTAATTTTACAGCACATACAAACTCTTATTTAAACGCTGGGAGTAGTCACTGCATTGCAGCAGAACAATGCCACCCTATCTGTCAAATACATTAAAAATACCTAATATTTTTCACCACCAAAGAGGCAAATTTGAAAAAATACCGACTACGTTTAAAATATGTTGTCTTAGAGCTGTAGAAAGCTGTAAGTGATTATTTGTACTTACGAGTATAAACAAACATTTTATATGTATATTAAAGTTGACAACTAAACGAACCCACTTTAGTGAAACAACATCGGTATTTAAACCATGTTTGTTAGGAGTCCGTATCGGTTTTGGGTCGCGTGTATCTGCGAAAGCTTTAAGCCTCGTGAAGTTGACAGCGGGCATTCCTACTAACGTACGTGAGAATTCGTGAATGAAGAGATAAAATACGATTTTGTTTCATACATTTTTCGGACGACTGATCCAGATATATCGGACATTTTATTTCATTTCGCTTTGTTCTTTTCTTAGACGCGCTGATATACTAATGCCGGAATTGCTTTGGCTGGATCGACACAATTGTGGAGTTTATTTTATAACGAATCGTTTCATTTGTCAAGACCATAGCCATTCAGCAACAACAACTTTGAGTATTTTTTAAGTCACCGGTACTATACAGCACTCATCATCTCACGTAGGGCAATATGATAATAAATTTAAGTGTTATTAAAGATATGTAGAATTTATGATACTCTGAAAAATTATTTAGTATAATTTTGAAAAAAAAGATGAGCATTTCATACAAGTAAATGGAATGTTTTTTTTTGACAGAATAAAAGTAATAATGCTAATACTTTGTGAAATAAATATTTCAGAAGGGGTAGGTACTGTGTGCTAACTGTATGTAATTTATAACTATGTGTACGTGTGTGTGCGCGCTTCTATTCTCATATACTGTCAAAGGTCTATCAATAGTTCAGTTCATAACAGTGGCATATTGGTTTTATTACGGGGTAGTGCAATTATTCATTTTAACCAAATGATGCCGACAGAACCCCTCTCCAATTGATAGAATTCAGGAGGTAGTTTTCAGTGTATAGTTTTTTAAGGTTACAATCCTGTCCCGATTATACACGGGCGAACGGATATATTATTATAACTGGATAAATTTAAATCTTTGTCCAATTTAATAAGAATTTCACTCTGACAATTTCGGAAACAAACCGAAGGAAATTTTACTACTCGAAACGACATCAATCACTTTTCTCAATCAAATAATATTTAAATTCGAAAATACATTTATACACAAATCGCTGACGAGTAAACAACGTTGGGCATTTTACGCATTTAATTTTGAACAACAATCCGAACTAAATCCACGTGGTACTCGTGCGGATAAATGATTATGCATCGGTCGAAAGTGCCAAAGTCTGTGACGGAAGTGCATTCTATTGTTTTATTTGACTATCTAAATGAATATTAATTCAATGTGGTGCTTTTCCGTTCCAGGCAGCTAAGAAAGCTTTGAAATTATACGAAATTAAATAAAATTAAAGATTTTAAAGCATTGACGGGCGTTCAACTAACGGAATGTAGAAAACACTTAACCAAAACTGTTAATGAAAAAAAAAGTAATAAAATATGTCAAAAGAGTGATTGCAATTAATTCAGCTATCGGACTCTCAGTAGTTATGTGACTTTCTTCACCGATAATGATGATTATAATGCAAATATAATCATCCAATACCTTTGTAAGAAGCATCCAATACCTCTGTAACAAGCACTATATTGCAACCTAACTGGGCTAGCACGGCCGAAGAGATAGACAGATAGATAAAAACTTTATTTGCAATCACAAGAAGCACAATTATGACAAAAAAAACAAAAAAGAAAAATAAGTTAAAACTTTGTTTTAATTTTTACATAGAAAAGAACGTTAGTCTACACACGTAGGCAACAGTAAAATTTAATATGTGTAAATGTATGTGCTGCAGCAACACAAATCGGTGCATACAATCCAACATAATATTCGGAAACCACTGATTTTCAGTTACTGCGAATTGTGGTGAGAGGGCGCTAAACTCATCAAATTAGTGATATCAGTGTCAAAGCTCAAATTAGAGTTCTAGCAAAATTGGAAATAATAGTACTGATGCTTATTTCTTTTTTATAATATGTTAGTACTTATACTATTTTGTGCAAATAAATGGTCTGTGGTGTGTTTTTATAATGTTAATATCAATGATAATTAATTTCAATCTATATAAATACAACAATTTAAAAAAAAATGCAGTTCTACGTTTCACCCGAGTACCTGTTCATTGTTGAGGTAGCTTTTAAACCTAATTTTAAATGTATTTTTATTTGTAATGCTTCTTATAGGTGGGGGATGTTACTCCCACACTTTGTAGCCTGGTAACAAAAACTACCTCTGAATGCTGTGTTTAGGCATAGACAAAATGGAGAGTTTATAGCGTGTTCCACACTTGTCAATGATTGGTGAAAGAGTGAATTTTGCAAGTAAGTATTTACGAGTTTTAAATTAATTAGTTCAAACATCAGGCTAGCAAGATATAATTGCATTTTTGCTTCCATTTTCAGCATTGACGGTCATTTAAACATGGAGCTATGTACGTACGTGTGGGAACTTCGAAGCAAAAACGACAGCATGCGTTTTGTACTCTTTATATAAGTCGCTGTGGCCAGAAAACAGGTGCCGTACACAATATCTCCATAATTAAGTCTGAATAATACAGGACTTTCACAAAGCGCATTACTTACTAACTTACTTCATACTATCCCTTATTCAGTTGTCACCGCCGCAGAGGGAAAGAAAGCTGTCCTGCCGCGAAATAAAAGGAGAAGTAAACTACTTTCACATCAAGGTGATCATCACATCTTTCCACATTATTTATTATTATTCTCTTTTCAGCTTTCGTCAAGCAATGTTTCAAGCTTTCCAAACCACTATAAAATATTTTTTTATGAAGCCCTTAAAAATGATCTCAGTTTCAGCTATCGCATAGATATTTTGCATATTTCTTTTAAAGTCACAGTGCGCTATAACTAATAAATATGGAGGGTGCTGCAATAACTCGTATCGAAAAGTTTTGAAGTCGCGACTGCAGGTAAGTGCGCCAGAGCATTCTGACGAAATGTACTACAGAATAAGTGTTAATATTACATTTAAAATTTAATATATTTCATCTGTACTATAATATAAATCTAATGAGTTTGTTTGTTGTAAATAATTGAAAAGGATATGCCATATCAATATTCAAACACTATATACACTTATAAGTTTTTATTTAACTTAACAGCTTCAAGTTGTAACTGTGTATTTTAGATTGAAGTTTAATAAATCAATAAATAAACATATATGAACAACATTTCTCAGTCTGGAATGAGTACAGAGAACCGAAGGTGTCGACTATAAAATGCGAATACGTTTGATTCCCGTTCTCTTTTTTTAAACACTTTCAATTCATGTCACATTTCCATCTACGCAGCACAGGAGCCTGAGGGATGTTTGTGCTAGTGACCTTTTCTACCGAAGTGAAACACACAAGATAGTGCGGGGAATGTAGCCTATAGTCACAGGAATACTGACATATTGACAAATTGAATATTTGCGGGGGCGTGCACACTTTTTATATGAAACAAACAACATTATAAGTTGATATCGGTTATCACAGTGACGCTATTATAATTCGCAAACTCGAACATTTATTCCTTATTTATGTTGAAAGTTCTTATTTTTGCCATATTTTATTATTCTAGGTCAACGGAAGGCACACTACAGGTTTTAGGTACCGTGCGATCTCACAGAATACAATATACGACGAATACTGACGTCATGGTTGTCCGGATGTGTTTGATCCTTCCAAATGTTTCAGAGGGAAAGATCTTAATAGACGTTCAGACGGACAATAAAGACATGTTAATTCCTTGTTACGGAACCAAAATATTAATAAGGTATTAATATATTAAATTCATCACGTTTTGGGATCTTTATTACTTTCAAACGACGGTCACACATGCAACGTGAAGTTCTTTGAAAAATGTATTTTGAAACAATTCGGCAAAGCCAGTTACAACGTTATGTACCTTTGTCAACAGCAAACTTGCCTTCACAGCGTGAGAGTCACTTGAACTGCGTTCACGTTACAATATGTAACTTGGGATCTGCGACCAAAGTGGCTGACGTAGCGATTATATCGCACTGGCGCAGTTCAATACGCTGCTTTAGCTCGACCCAATAAAACAAATCCATTATCATCAGCATCTAACAGGCCACTACTAATCCAGTAGATACTACTTACGAGTATACATCTCGACCACAGAGAGCCTCTCACCTCGTATGTTGCCATTATACGAATGATCAGCTGTGATCGCAATTTTTAGGAATGAAATATAAATTTTATAAAACAAAGTCACCAAAAACTGTATTCGATCGATATTCTCAAAATCTACAGCACGGATTTTACTAATTTGATATCCGTCTGTTTGTAGCGAAGACCTGAAATGTGAAGGAACTTTCCAATGAGCTCAGAAATTTGGTAAGAAGTGGGATAATATACCTAATCCCGATAAAAAATCTGAAGCTAAATTGTCAAATTACAGAAGAAAATATTACAAACTTATATTTGTGGTTCGTTTCATATAATTGTAATTATTATATTATAGTAGCTATTACGTAGTAGGTCCAGAAATCATAGTGTAATATTGAACACATTTATATTATTACAACTTGTCATGTTCGTACTTTTTTAAATATTTAACATTAATAATAATCTAATCCTATATAAGTTCTCATTTTCTCATTCCTTAGTACTATGGCACCAAAATTGACTTTTTATTTCATTTTAAAAAATAAATGCAAAAATTTGACAATATTTATTTCTATTGTCAGCTTTCATCACCTTTTAATTGGGAATTAAACACAATAGAATAATGATAGGTCTTCGTTTTATAACCAAATGAATAAGACTTAAAATCAATTCTAGGAGTAAGTTTTAATAAGCTCAACCAAAAACACATAGTGGAAGCCTGCGGTCGTATTTTTGGAATTTGATATTCTCTATCAGATTTTGGAATTTTTCCCTGAAAATTATCCATTAATTTGATTTTAAAGTGAAAGACAATTTCTTTTCTCTCCTCAAAAAAAATTTTTTTTTCGGAGGTACCTAATACTGGTTGGCGGCGCTTGTCCTGCCTCAACAGTTTGACTGACTACGAAGAGAGATGTAACGGTTTGTTTGTGGGCGTACCCTATAGTAATTATTTTCGGGACCGAAAAGTCCTCACTCTATTGGGACGGCGGGCGCACGATGCCGTTTAAGTTGCGGTATCGTGGATAAGGATAATTGAGCTCATTTAATGTTTGGCTTATCTGAGGAGGTCGGCCTCCTCACCCCCCCCCCTCTGACGGAAGTCGATTCTGAAGGGTCGATTTGCGCTCCAAATCAGCAAAAAGCCGTATTCTTAATTTATTTATTATTAGTGCTCTCTAGAGTCGCGTTATTTTATTTCTACCAATCTAAGCTCTCAAGTTACGGAACCGTATTACCCGGGCTCATTTCCGTAAGTGATGAGTGAGTTTGACATTCTGTCAGTCACATGTGTTATGACTGCGTCACTATATGTAAGGTTTCATCGCTCGACCGGTACGAGTGATATAGATGACTTTGGTTCTAGCAGGTAAAACGCATTTACGCACCATCCAGCCGACCCAAGGAGACTTGAACTGTGTGTCGGGCTCAGATCGTGAAGCGATAGCGACTACCGACTAAAAACTGCTATCCGTTATTTGGCTCTATTTGCACTATAATGCGGGAGCGTGTCTTGCTATTTCCATGTTTGTGTTCTTGGACGGACTTAGCTACTGCTATCGCGATCGCGTCGTCGGCGTCGTGCAATACGTGCTTCGGCCGACGGTAACAGGAGTCGGTTAATAACGTTGGATCGTATTCCGACGTTTGGACAATTGATTTATTTTTGTGATTAAGGGCACGGTCAATGGCTCCACGTCTATGCGAGGGGTGGTTTAGTGAGAAAAGTATGGACTTACTCTTCTCCGCATTAACTTCTATTCTCCATTTTCAGGACCATTCGCCAAGTTCGGTAACGGCCCTTTGGAGTAGTTTGGCTCCGTATTTGGGGAGGTATCTAATGTACCTATGTGCAAGAATTTTCCTTTCATAGATTTTGCCTAACGAGCTTATGAGACTTGTGGGCCGGTAACTAGTGCGCTCCACCCGGGGTTTCCCCGGTTTGTGTATACCGATCACTATGGCTTCCTTCCCTATGTCTGGGAAGGTACATTGCCAGAAGGGCGTTAAAATGCACAAAAGGAGGTGTATAATAACGGGAGGCAGTTGTTTCAGCGCCTTATTGGTTATTCCATCGGGCCCGAGGGCCCTCTTTGAGTGAAGGTTCTTTACTACATCCTTTACTTCTTCTGTGTCAGACGTATGATCTTATCATCATCATCCGGTGGCACAGCTAGACCGTTACTATACGTTCTACCTCTTTTTTGTCTGTGGGAAGGGAGCTACGAGTGCATTGACTCTCTAGTGTGTCGACTAGACACTGCTTTTTCGTCATCCTCTAGTGCAGGTAATCGAGTTTCGCGGTTCAGTGGTGGCATTTGAGCCACCGGTTCGGATTTCATAGCCCTCGCTAGTGGCCAGTAGGCCATATGAGATGATTTTTCGCTGACGAAGTGATCCCATCTCCCGTTTATGAACTTGGGTATAGCCTTTTCGACTTCTCTTTCGAGTTGTCGGATGGCTAGCCTGCACACTTCTCCTCCGTTGTGACCGTACAGTCGTTTCGCCGCATTTATCGACGTATTAGATCGCTGACGTCGTCAGAGAATACTAAACAGTCCTCTGGGACAGTGGACATCTCTCTCGAAGATTTTCCCATTTTGCTAAATAGAGGTGCGGTGACTCTGGATGAGGCCGAGATGGCAGCTCGAGGAGACTCTATATATACTGTCTGGGTTACTTTCGAGTTCACTCGATTTGACGTTTGCTAAATTATCTTTTAGTAATTTATAGTCGAATTGTATTTAAGACTGTCGGTGTCTTTTTATAACTCATGAAAAAAAGAGAGCTAAATGTACGTCAATCAATGAATAACATTAAATCGTTGTTAGTTACAAAAAAAAACTATTGTTAATAAGAAATGGATTATAGTAGACGTCAATAAGCAATACCACAGGTCAATTTCAGTATTAGTTTATTCTCATGCCAAGGCGTAACTTAGTATTATTTGGTTTTGAACGTGGAGTTATTAGAAGCTGTTTGAAAGTCATGGCGGACTCAACGCGATGTCAAGCGCCATCTCCGCTCTGCGCAGAGGGTCGATGCAGTGAGGTCGATTCGGGGGTACTGAACGGTATCGTGGGCTGCAGCGACAGCCCTAGCTGGCAATCCTACGTGGGAACTCGTGGCAGAGGTTCCTGCCGAGTGCTGCTCCTATGTCTCAGATAGGAGGGCTCAGGGCCTGAATCCCACGCAAGACGTGATCCTGCGGGTCCATGTTAGGGCATGTGATATTAATGCCACATGCCCCAACAATGAGGTGGGGCGAGGACCTGGCGAGGCAGCCGTACGGTAGAGAGATAACGGCTGCTTTTCGCCCAGTCCTCGAGCGGTGGATGCGCCTTAGGCGCAAACTCGTCACTTTCCGTCTGACGCAGGTGCTTACCGGGCAAGGTTGCTTCGGTGAGTATCTGTGTAGGACGGCCCCCAGGGAGCTGACGACTCGGTTTCATGATTCTGACGCGGCGGTAAATTCGGCCCAGTCTCCTCGAGATATGTCCGAGATGGGCGAAGCTGCGATATGGTCTGACATCAGTTGTCGGAAGGGACTTGTCAAATTCGAGCATCATCGTAGCGATGCTCGGCAGTGACGAGTCCTACCAGGTGATGACTTTCTTCTGCGAGACCGTCATCCTCTCACACCCATGAGCGGATGTGAGAGGAGGCTGTCGACGCGGCCTCCCCCCTCCGACGACGAATGTTCCTCTAATAATAATCTAAAGAATAGTGCCTCTGTGTTCCGTGTCGGGCCGGGATGGGAACCCTGTCCACAACATTAACAAGACACGGCGTCTGACACTGGTCATAGAATAGCTGGACAGTCCCCGAGGAGGTGAAGTCTGGCCTTTGCGCCGAAGCCAGCCTGTCGCTGGAGGGGTCCTGTTGCATGCAGACCCGGGACCCACCACTAATAGCTGCTGAAGGCTCCCGGAGGGGTTTATTTGTTACTGCTACCCAATTGCCGAGTCCAACATATGTCTGGAGGTCTACTCGGGCTCTCCGGTATCTTGCATTAATGCATTCCCCTTCGTCACCAAAAAAAGAAATACTAATATCCTAAGGTGCATTGTCCTCAGACCTTCTTTTGTGATCCCCTCCTCACTCTATTTCTCTCTCTATAAGCAGCATAAAACAGGACGAAATTGTTGTCAATTCGTACTGGTATAGCGAGGCCCTCAGAACTTCACGCATTACGTACCTATCCGATATTATACTGTCGATAATCTAGCTATAACATTACAAAGATCAGCTAAACTCATGTTGATAATAAGAGAAAGAACTGCTCAGTTGCTAGTCGGAATTGTGCAAAGATTCTGTATCAACGGCAGGTACTAGTAATGATAACGTATAAAATTCGACAAACTTGCATTTATGGCTGTCTGCGCCGCCGCAATGTGTATGCCGTAACAGGTTTTTTACAAGCAATAACATTACCTACCAACTTCAGTACTAGTAATTACCACAATCTGGTAATGTTGTTGTGTTGTTCTCGTGTAGTTTTACGCACAACATGTTATACTTTGTAAATAATCAAACTGATTTTAATAATAAGAAGACTTCAAAAACCAGAAACTGGGAGAAAAAAGAAACAATAACATACTAATATGTAATTACTTCATAAATATGTAATGATAGTCAAAATCTTGGCATTTCTCGATGTAGTTTTAATTTTCACCACACTTCCATGTAAGTGGGGCACATTTTACGACGAAATAGAGATATCCAGAAGGGAATAGAAGGCACATGGCGGAAGGGAATTTACATTCTGTTATAGAATAATTAAAGATGCTTTACTTTACAAAAATTTAGTTTAAAGAAGTAAATTGCAGTCTCAAGTGAAGTGCAGTACTCAAACGAGCAATTTCTAATATAATATCATCTCACCTGTAATACAAGTCCCTATGGTACTTCGCATAGGAATAGGCTAACGTGGTGTGAAAAGATATTATATATTATATTATATCATATCATCATATCATGTAGCCATAATTCCTGTGCTCAATCTGTGACAATGTTGCGTTTCGTGCGGTTTGTGTGAAGTTGGTGGCCCATTGGGGAGGAGGATAGGAGGGCAACGCATTCGCATAACTGCAATGTGGATGTGTATGGGCGTCGGTAGATGTCAAAAGGCTCCATTTGCTCGTTTGTCGTATTCTGTAAATAAATGTGACTGTCTTATTATGGGGTTCGAGATTACTACACGTACACAACATGTTGATTATGACGGTCCGATTGAGCAGATATATTATACGGCAGAGGCATTTTTCATCACAAAATGCAATTTGTGCAAATTTTTCAAAGCATTTTAAACCGAATGCAATATTAAATATAATATGACAAAATATTCCCAAGAAATCTGGAATTCAACGTTCACATTCAGTAGGTAGTCATTTTATTGTAGCTTATATTTTTAATATCTTACTTACTTAGGTTCCAAGTATACTATGTACTGTATATAGTACCCATACTAATTCGATGTCACGTTTTTTGTAGTCAAAATATACCGA
This sequence comes from Eumaeus atala, assembly GCA_017140195.1. Taxonomy (NCBI): domain Eukaryota; kingdom Metazoa; phylum Arthropoda; class Insecta; order Lepidoptera; family Lycaenidae; genus Eumaeus; species Eumaeus atala. The sequence goes on from JAFELO010000694.1 coordinate 392,582, forward strand.
AAAGTTTAGAATATCGTTTGATATTAATAAAAAAAAATTGTAGAATAAATTTCAACTGCAGTTTACTGAATTGAGCTAGTTTTACTTTTATAATATTTTCTTACTAATATTATAAATGCGTAAGTTTAGATGTTTAATACAAACTATTATGCATGATTTTATCTGTGAAACACGGAACAGTCACTCCTCTTTTTTGATTGTTGAGAGATTGTGTCAAATTATGTTTTCTCTCTATCTTTCCGTTTGTATAAAACTGGCAGTCTGTCCCGGCTTCGTCTGGATATTTCACGCAAAAGAAATTTCAAAATGTCATTTATGTACAAAAATATAAAAAATATAGATTATAATTTCGGTTTCGTAGACATTACACATCATGGTAATGACAAAAAATTCGAATTATGACGGAACAACGTCTGCCTGTACAGGTCGCAGTAGTCGATAGTTTCTGTTACTATATAAGGATTTATTTTTATATTTTTTCACACCTTTGATTAAAGTAATGATAACAAAGTTTTAGAAAATATATAACATAACTTGTGTTCACCCTAGATAGCATAGGATTCTAAAGCTAAAAGATTTTTTGAATCAGTTCAGTAGTTTTGGAGCCTATTCTATGCAGACAAAAAAACGATCAGTTGTTTTCTCTCCATAATATATTTCTTCATAATAATAGATTTTTTGTAACTATTTTAATGGGTAATTGGAGATAAAATAATAAATTTATACTGATCGCCTTACTTTTATTACCCCTTTATTTTAGTTCTAGTGTTATTTCACACAACGACCTTTTCTGTATAAATGAGTATAAATGAGGTACCTTGCAATCCTCAGGGACAGCTTAACAGACAAATGGTAGAAGAGCTTCACTTAAAATAAAATGAATTTTAGGATTAAGAAACTGCAAGAAAATTTTGCTCAAACTTAACAAAAATAAAAACATTAATGCAGAGGTTACCTAATACTTGTTTATTCTGTTGTGCTGTTTTGTTATATTGAGGTTTTTTCATGGTGCATTTTTAAGACAAGATAGTAGCTATCTAGATATTTCCATTTCCTTCGTTTAGATTGGATAAGTACATTTTTTTTATGAGAGGAGCAAACGAGTAGGTAGGCAGTGACTACCGCCGCCTATATACATCCGTAACACTAGACGTCCAAGTCGTATGGGATCGGAAATACCGAGGGAGGCAGCTGGTTCCACAGTACAGTTGTGCGCGAAACATTAAGAAGTGGCGTTTAAACCGCACTGTTGTGGATTTACGGAAATCAATTGTGATGGACTTGGAACTTAGAGTTCTGTCGCGATGCCCGGAGATGGAATTCTGCTGCTGGTGCTAAGCCGAACAAATCCTCGCAACATTGCAGTTTGCAGCATGTGATTAATATACAGAAGAAACAGCGTAGGAGACAAAACACGGCCTTGGAGAACACCAGAGTTGACAAATTTAAGGTTCCGCCCATACGCCGTCGACCATAACCTACAAGCTGCGATTTTTCAGGTAGCCAGTGATCTAATCACATAGTATCCCGGGAAGTCCCTATGAGTAAAGCTTTAAAAGGAGCGCTTTGTGCAAAACGCGATCAAAGGCCTTCGCTACATCAAAATCAACCGTCAATGCCTCCCCCTTGATTTCAGCTACCTCCGCCCATCGGTGCGTCAAATCAATTAGATGATCACCAGCTGAACGTCCACGGCGGACACCGTACTGGCGGTCATTAATTATTTGATGATCTTCTATGTATTGCAAGAGCTGTCAGTTGATAATAGATTCCATAATTTTGAAAAACAAAGGGATCATCGCAATAGGTCGACAGTTGGATGGTTTTGAGCGGTCACCTTTTTTAGGGATCGGATGCACTAAAGCTGTCTTCCATGAGCTGGGGACTACGGCAACTGAGTAGGAGAATCGGAAATTTTCGGATAGGAGGTCGACAAAAATTCCAATAGGGTGGGAGAATGGTCTTCCACGTCTGGAATTCGCGTGGGCGATGATACCAATTGTGTCAACTCCCATGCCAATGCAAAGTCATGAATCTTCCCACATTAACGGTAGTACGTGAATAAAGGCAATTGGCGTGATGGGCGTTAAAATCACCAAGTATCCCGATCTCTACGGTTGGAATCTGTTTTAGAACAGAATCTGTAGCTATATGCTCAATGAGTCAGTCTATTTCGGTATTTCCTTTATGGGATCTGTACAGGCACGCATTGACGCGGGGTGGTCATCGCTATCTAAATACAGGCAAATGATGGATAGATTCTTGTCATCGAGGTTAAAGACGCGAAGATAGCATACATCTACGATCTGAGTAGTACCGCAAACAATGAAAACGCGGGCCAGAACTACATAAGGCTAACATAAAACAAAAATCGTTTAGATATTTTAAACACGTCACTCATGGTTCGGGAAGTCCATATTTAAACAATGTTTTCGAAACAATTATCCAACTTTACCTTATTTAAATAAATATTTCAATATTGAACGTTACATTTACTTCAGCGCCGACTATTTTAAGTCAGAACACGTGTCACGCGTTGGGAAAGCAACCCAAGCAAACCCGCTTGGGCCGAAACGTGTACAGATTTTATCGTGTATTTCTTCGTTATGCTCTCCTACTGTTAAGATGGAAACTAATTATCCAAATCACACGTATAGAATTATCGTTGGTTAGGAAACGAAAATAACTTGCTCTCTAAAAACATCTGAACAAGAAGCTCTCCCATTGGTTTTGAAAAACATTGAATGAGCGGTCCTGCTCGTAATGCCACGCTGAATATAGTATATTCATTAATTTATTTCGCATATTTAGTAGTAAAGCTTTTTTATTGTGTAATCAGAGGCAAGGCGGACCAGCAAATCCCGAGATACATCCTCATGTTATCGCACTAAAGTGAGTAGCGAGGGAGTGCATATGTGAAATGGGGATATGGGCCCTTGAACTATACAAAAACTGTGAGTGAAACTCATACCGACTCGTGTCATGAGTTAATTTGAACGAAAATATTTCTGAAGTGAGTGGTGTACAAGAGACGTAAGCAGCGTAAGTGTTGTAAGGCGCTTGGTGTACTGATGTCCGGTCATGAATAACACCATTTCTCACCACACCTGGCCCATCGGGGGGGGGGGG
>JAFELO010000694.1:411578-442672 GCA_017140195.1 Eumaeus atala
ACACACACACACACACACACACACGAAACACACACACACACACACACACACACAACAACCTTGCAATAAGAAATCGTTCGCCAATCGCAACGCCATAGTGTGGATCTGAAACAATTCAACGGGATTCGGAGAATTGTTGAAGTGTGTGTTTGACCACCAATCCTGATTAACTCTCTTCGTCTGGACTACATAAATAAGCTGCTGAATAAACATCATAAAAAGCAATTCATACAATTCCGGGGCTTAATGCCACCATCAATTAATTCGTATTAAAATTTTTATTTAGCTCCAACCCGATAGTTCATTTTCTTAATCGGAATGCTCGGACATTTTAATTCTTTACAAACGAGCCTTCGAATCACCTGATGTTCTGTGGGCATACCTATAAATGCGCATAGCGTAGTAATCTGGTAAGAGTTGCGCTATCTGGTTTTAAACAAAGGGCACTTAAAGTTGTAGAGATATACCACAAATATGAAGCCCATAATGTAGTATGAACTTTGGTAATGTCATTTTGCTGTATTAGAACGAAACGCTTGAGATTTTTTGGACAAAACTGCTCATTGATTTTTCATTGTCCAAATGATAAGCAAAGTTAAGCAGCAGCAGGTAATATTTTAGTCGTAATTTATTACAAGAAGTAACATGTGTGTGCTCACTATGTGTATTCTGAACATGTGTGAGTATATATATAATGAACAGCTAATATTTTCACATAGACCTAAGGTTTATATTAGGTTAGTAATACTTATTTTGAAATTGAGCGCCTTATGTTCCTCGCCGAAGCAGACGATGACACACACACTTAGATGAATATTTATGTTATATAAATATATAATATTTACTTTAATGTAATGTAACAGCGGAGAAGCAATTCGAAAAAGACTAGCTGCGATCCGCGGTCCACCCGCGGGATTTTTGATTCACACAAATTTTCCATTTCTATTCCGCTTCTATAGAGTTGAGTTATTCAAAAATTTTTTATTAGAAAATGCACAGATAGTAAAATTTATAAATTGATTTGCCAGCGTGGGTCATTAAGTTTCAACTGGACATTGAATTGTTAGTAAATTCATGACAATTACATGAGTTTAATGTGTATGCCTATGGGCATAGGTCATTTAAGTGAATCTGCTAGCTCGTTTGCCCCCTAAACTTAAAAATACTCTCAACGTTAATATTTTACACTCCTCATATTACATTATACAGCTTATATATTATATACAGAAAAAATATGTTTAAAGGGACATACAAACCACAATATCCTTACATTTCACTAAATAGTATATTTGGCATCACATTAGATCTCACTCACAAAATAAGGAGAATGATGGAAGAATAAAAAATAAGGCATTTTGTATGTAATTACTTTATTTTCCCCACAACAAATAACGTTAGCAATAGGTTGCGTAAAAACGTAAAACAACATGAGTGTCGTGTGAGACGCGGTGTATGACACACGGTCATATGACGTGTAACACTTTATACAGTTCATATCTATTCGATCTATTTAAAAAACGAACCAAAGCATCATTTTTTGTGTCTACTTAACGGACTGTATCACGTTTCTTTAGATTTTCTTGTGGAATGAGACAGCATCACCGTCATGAACGAATATTAATACCACCACTGAAGAATGCCACGGAAGAAGGTCGAACGGGTGATCGTAAGGAGACCCTTGTTCCCTTCTGAAGAGGAGAATAATGAATTCCTAGCGGAGCTGGAGGAGCTGCGCCCGCAGAAGCGCACGGCGTCCTCGCCCGCCGAAGGACCTTCCAAGCTGGTCGCAGTGGAGGAGTCACACTCGACCGCAACCTCTTCATCATCACAGCAATCACCATCTCGGTCTGCACACGACCCTCTTGAATCACTGCATACGTCACCTGAGGCTCGCGAGTCGGAAATGGCTGGCCCAGCGGCGCCCGAGGAGGACTCGTCGACGTCGCCGGGAGTCGCCTCCGCCTCTGTTTCGGCTGCTGTGTCTGCAGGGGACGTCGAGCCTGCCTTCTCCAGTGGATCGGTTGACGTGACGCGATATCGCAGCTTCGCCGCCGCTCTGGAGAGCCCCCGGAAGGTAACCCCTAGATGTGCCCCTACTCCCCACCCCCCATCCCTGCCTACCACGGTCCGCAACACCAGCGAGTCTCAGCCGCCGCGCAGACTATCGGAGTGCCCTCTGATAGTTGTGGAGTTTCTGCCAGATTGGCAGAGGCATTTCCGCACCCAGTGTGACGTGCTGGGACACGCACCCAACGCCCGGCCCTTTGGGAGGGGCATAAGTTTCCTGGCACAGTCGACGGAGGAGTTCCGGGCGGTGAAGGCCTTACTGACGTCCTTGACTGAGGACAACCCGGCGGTGCAGTGGCACTTTTACTCCCCACCCTCAGACCTCCCCACCAAGGTGGGTATAAGAGGTCTGCCAGTGGGGACAGACACCGAATGCATCGCCGAGGAGCTCAGGGGCCTGGGCTTCCCGTTGCGCTTCGTCCGGCATATACCGGCGAGAGGCGGGAGTCCCGGCTGGCTGCACCACGCGCAGCTGGACCGCCTGAACAGCGAGGAGCTCACGCGCCTCTACGAGGTGAGAGAGCTCCTCTGCATGTGGGGAGTGGTCGTGGAGGGGTGGAAGGGCAGAGAGAGACCAACACAGTGTCACCGTTGTCAGTTCTTCGGACACTCCTCAACGAACTGCCACCGGGAGATTAGGTGCTTCTGCTGCGGAGGGGTCCATGCAGTCGGGAACTGCCCGCTGCCAAGAGGAGCCACCCCGACCTGCGCCAATTGCGAGGGCCCTCACACGGCCAATGACCGGAGGTGTAAGGCCTTCCTTAGGGAGGCCAGAGCCCGAGGCATGGTCATCCAAAAGCCCGCTGTGCAGGGAGACCAGTTTACACTGGTTTCTCACGGTCGACACCGCACCGCACATGTGCCCGCGGCTCCGTTGCGGAGGGAGGGACAGGTCGAGTACGGCCCGGTCTCATCCCTTGTCGCCCCGGCCAACGACCCCAAACCCAGGCAGGTGAAGACGGCCAAGCTCAAAAGGAGGCGCACTCGTAAGTGGAAGCCCCAAGCTGAGGCCGTCCCAAGCTGCCACCCTCCGTAGCAGGAGACCACCGTGTCCGCAGTGCGCCGAGTACCCTCACAGGCTAGGGACCCGGAACACACACGCTCACAAACAGGCGCACCAACTCACCCCACAGTACATACACCAATTCTCTCACCACGGACATCAGTCCCCCCGCCTTCGCGGGAACCGAGGCGCTCGGAGGGGGAGCAGCGTCGGCGCGATGAGCCCAGGGTCCACGTTGACGATCTCAGGGAGTTAATCCGGGAGATCGTCAGGGAGGAGCTGAGGACGGTCGTAAAAGACGAGCTGTCCAGGGTGCTCAGGGACCCGCGCATCTGGGCGCAAATTACACACGCACGGAGCCAACCAACGGGGAGCCAGTGATGGATCGTGACGAACTAAGGGTCGCTTACTGGAACCCCGGAGGTATAGGAGGCAAAAGCGACAGTCTCCGGCTGCTCGCTCAGCAATATGACTTACATGTCATCCTGCTGGGCGAGACTTGGCTGGAGCCGACGCGGAGCCTCCGGCTACCGAACTACGTCGCGTATCGGAGGGATGAGGTATCGCCAAGCGGGAGGCCGTACAGAGGTACGGCTGTGCTCGTTCCGTGGGACGTCGTCCACGACGAATTGAGACAGGGCCCCTTGACCGACATGGGCTCGACTGGTATAGTCTGGCTGGGAGAGTACAGTCTTCCATGCCAGCGAAAACTACACCAGCCTGCTCGCCTTAAACAGACGCCTCACGAGGCCAAAGACCACCATCACTCCACTTCTGGACACCACAGGCGAGAAACACTACGGAGCGCAGGCTCGCGCCGAGGTGCTCGCATCACATCTACACACGCAGTTTTCACCACACCCAGCGGCGCCGTCGTTCGCAGAGCATCACGAGCAGGTGGAGTGCCACATTCCAGATCTCCTTCAGAGGCCGACCCCGCCACTCAGCGGGAAGAATTTCATTTCCCCCTCTGAGCTGCGGAAAGTCGCACTTCGCCTCTCAAGGCGCAAAGCTCCAGGCCCCGATGACATCCCCCCCACAGCGCTGGTGATGATGCCTAGGCGAGCAGCCGTGGCTCTCACTCAGATCGCAAATGGCATTCCCCGGAAGACCCACTTTCCGGAGACCTGGAAAGAGGGGAGGGTCATTGTTCTGCCGAAGTCGGGCAAGCCCCGGAGACTGCCTGGAAGCTACCGGCCGATAACGCTGCTGTCCCATATCGCCAAGTTGTTCGAGAGGCTTCTGCTTCGGACGAACAGTTCGGCTTCCGGAGCGGCCACTCGACCACGTTGCAACTGACGCGGGTGATCCATCACTTGTCTGTAGAGATGAACAAGGGGAGACACTCTTTCGCAGTCTTTGTCGATATGGAGAAGGCCTTCGACAGGGTGTGGCACCCGGGACTCTTGTACAAGTTGGTGGACGCCGGCGTCCCGCTGGCGTTTGTGAGGCTAGTGGCGTTATTCTTGAAAGGTAGGCTTCCGGGTAGCGGTGGAGCGGGGGTACTCCTCGGTGAAGGCCATACGTGCCGGAGTGTCACATGGCAGTTGCCTATCCCCTTGCCAGTACGCGGCCTACACCAACGACATCCCCACACTCTACGATCCTTAGGGAGAGGGTGAGGTAGATGTCATGCTCGCGCCGTTCGCCGACGACAGCGCCTACGTAACCTCGTTCCGAAAGCCGGAGCTCGCAACTGGGCGCATGCAGCGCATGCTGGACCAGTTGCCGGAGTGGCTCGACAGGTGGCGCTTGTCCGTAAACGTGGATAAGACGACGGCGCTATATGTCAGCAAGAGGCGCTCCATGCCGGGGCGGTTAAAGTTCAGAGGCCCAGGATGTGTCTTGGGAATCCCCAGTCGTGTATGTCGGATGCAGTATCGACCGCGTGCTGCGGATGGGCTCGCAGATGGACCGAGCGGTCAACCAAGCGAGAACAGCCCGCGCTATGCTGTGGCCGGGTGCTAGCGTCCGGACTTCCTACACGGACGAAGCTGGGGATTTACAAGACATATATCCGGTCACGCCTCACTTACGCCGCCCCCGCATGGTACGCGCTAACCTCCCGGGCCCAGCGGAAACGCCTGCAAGCCCAGCAAAGTATATCCCTACGGGTCAGCACGGGTGCCGGTCGCTACGTCCGCAATGATGTGATCGCGCGTGACTTGCGGATAGAGTCGCTGGATGAGTTTGTGGTTCGATTGTCGAGCGCTATGTTCAATGGGGCAGACAATGGACCGCATGCTCATCTACGTGACCTGGCCCCGCTGCATGCGCGACCACCTGACGGGAGACCGTATCCGCGTGAACTAATTGCCCTCCTTTCTCCTCCCCTCCAGTGGGCCACCGCCTACTTACGAACCGAAATACAATAGCATAGCTGTCACTTTACGGCGGTGTCATTTGGGCGAGAGGTACCTCCTCGGTAGTAACGGCCCAATCAGGTTGCAATGCAATACGGCAATACCTCTTACTAAATTTAAACATGTTTTTGAAGTACAGTATACTAAACAGTAGAATTTAAGTATACTTAAAAATAAACACGCGTGCTCTACAGACCTAAAAAGTGAGTGTCGCCTCAATAATATTTTCCACAAACTTACATAATAATTGTCTATTTTACTGGCCCATGGCCATACAACATTGTATTTTATATTAATTTATATAACTCTCAGAACAACATTATTTGTATATTGATATTACATAAAGAGTTTTTGGTATAACATGCACTTAGGAAAATATAATATCTCTCTCTCTCCCTTGTATACATAAACCAAAAGATAATGCATACCATTTACTACCAACACGTTTTCATATTTGTAATAGTCGAGATTAAAATGTTTTATTATAAAATCCATATGTCAATTTTTTGGATCGCTTTTAATTTTTTTATACACTTTGTAATCCTTATAATACATGCGAGCTTGCGAATTTCTTTCACATCTATGTATATAAATACTTGAAAAAAAAACCAATAATTATTACATATTAAATCACGAATTACATCAAGCGGAAAATGTACTTAGCTTTTTTTTCCCACCCACTTAGTTATTAAATTACACTTACATTGCCCCGAATAATTCGTATCGCATATTTACTCTTCAATACTGTTGTTTAATTAATACACACGGACAGACAATTAGACGTAAAGACAGATTGATGATCCTGAAAGAATTCAGCTTTTTTCCTTTTGAGGTACGGAACCATCACAATAAAAATAATTGAAATTATAATCCTTTCCTTCTCCTCTCCAATGGGTTATCGGCTACTCACAAACAGCACGAAACGTGACACCGAAATTGTTACCTTACGACGGCATCATATGAGCAAGATGAAGCATCAACGGACACATGACCGGGGGCCTTGTGTAATGTACCTTTGTAGATAAAATATAAAGATCATTTCAAATTCCTAAAAAGCTGGCCGGGGCCTTGTAAGGAACCTGCAAAATCGGCCCTAAATATAAAATTATATCAATATCGTCGTTTGTAAGAAACCGAATGTTAGTCGTCACATAAGTTCTAAGATCATCTTTCATCCTCCTACAACTGCAAATTTCCATTCTAAAACCATCTACTTTTCTAGAATTCGACAATAAAATTTGTCGCCTCAGAAAAGATCTGATGCACCTGGAGTCGACTATCGATATGTGATACCCACTGCCGGTGCATCTTCAGAGTAAGAATATTTCTTTGTCGCCCGTGAGCGATAGTTCCTGTTCGACACAGCGTGGCAAATTGAAAATTGAATAAGCTATTCGTTTCAGGGCAATTGTTTTTTAGGGGTCTAGTTGCTTCAAACTTATTCTTTGTTATCTGCCTGTATTTTACGTATACGCTTTATCAAATCTAATATGATGACCGGGGCCAACTTCAGGATGCTCACAAACTGCAAATTTTGAAACTCGTCGGTGTTTCATGTCATATATTAAAAGTTGTTTTAGTGTAATGAGAGTTCCTAAAGTTTTACAAAATATTAGAGTTTTTTATGACTACCGACGCCCATGGGCATTCGCATAATTGTTACGCAGATGCGTTGCTCTCCGATCCCCCCCCCCCCCCCTTGCAATGTGCCACCGGCTACTCACAGACCGCACGAACCGCGACAGCGACGCTGTCACTTTACGCCGCTATCAAACAAGCGAGGGGTACTTACCCGGTCGTGCCGGCCCAATTCCGTTGCATGCTAGCGGAGGAGCATAGGAGGAGTTGCATGGTGCATGACACTACCGCCTCCCATACAGCATGACAATACCTCTTCCTAAAAGGACAATGTACATTAGATTTATTTTCTATAATAAAAAATAAAAATATTCATTAATAAAGAAAATTCCTAATAAGTCATTAGCTTTTATTAGGAATTATCTTGTACGGAAAAAGGCAACGTAGGTTTAGGTATTGATGACTACCGTGTATGAGGTAAAACGGCTGAGTGGACTGAGTTTTATAAGAAAACAATATGATGATCAGATCTTACAATATCCGTATACTAACATCCGAATGATAGTAACAGGTAGTGCCTCCATCCTGCATTGCAACCGAATCGCGCAGACTCCAGTGGTAAGGTAACTTTCACTCAGATGACATCGAAAGTGACAACCATGCTGTCGCGTTTCTTGAGGTATGTGGGAGGAGGAAAGAAGGGCAACGGAATGATAACAATACTGCGGATACCTACAGTAGCCAAAACGCCCCCAAACAATTATCAGAACGTTACACTATAAAATAAACCTGACGCGATGAAAAGTTAAAGGAAACCCTTTTTCCCCTCAGAAAGTTTTAAATCGTTACAGGCGGCTTTATGCTCGTAGAAAGCGGGGGGACACTTTTTATTTACACAAGACGAAGATCTGGACCATTCCAAATAATGTAAGTGAGATTAAGAATAGAACCCTCAGTCGACTCCTCGCGACAGCTCATCCCCAGTCCTACATATCTCGTTCCGCCGTATTCGCGAGACGCGACCGTTATTGCGTAAGCCGGGCGGCCGCCGCCCGCGTGCCTCTTCCCCAGAAGCGAACCGGGGCGATACCGCGACCCGACGACTGAATTTGGAATATGTCAGTTTTATACAATTGTTCAATGTGTTTTCGGATTTAGGCGCCATTACATTGTACAATATTTTGCGAGATTTAAATAGAGTAGAGAGGCAAATAGGAGAGATTCGATATGATTGCACTACACAAAGGTGCTATGGAGCCAAATGCAGTTCTCAAAACTCTCCATACACTTGGTACTAGTCCAATGTTTGTGTACCGGTCTGTTAATAAGTACAATGAGACCTCCTCTGGTTGTGACAGAGAAAGATCTGGCCGTCCACTTAGTGTTCGTACGAAATATCGATCAAAGCTGTAAGAGAGAGAATTCGAAGAATTCCTGTCCGAAAACAAAAGATTTTAACTCGGAAAATGAAGATAGCGCCTATCTCGAGCGAAGGAAGCTCACGGAGAAAAGATGTTTACGGATGAGACTTTTTTTACAATTGAGCAATATTTTTACCAATCAAAATGTCCGTATTTATGCTCTTATCCCTAAGAAAAACAGAGTGCAACGAGAACATTATGCGACTTCCTTGGTGGTTTGGTGAGGCAATGGAGGTGTGGCTGAGCCGTATTTTTGTGAAAAAGGTGTCAAGACACGGGCACATGCGTATGAAGATACAATTCTTAGTAGGTAGTTGAGATATGTGGTCCTTTTTATAGAGTACAAGCTTACTCTAAACGCCGTGATAATTTAGAATCCCTAAAAAATACATACGATTGGCTGTGAAGAATTCCGACATGAGAGGCGTGCGTGCTTCTATGTATAACTGGCCTCAACATTTAAAATATTGTCTGAAGCCAATGGGGAACACTTCAAATGAGCTTTTTTATAATTTTACTTGTTTTATATTTGTGTATTGAACATTGTAAAAGTAAAAAATGTTATTTTCTATGAAAAACCAATTGTTTCCTTTGTTACAGTATTTGTGGCAAGACTAGTTATATTCTACATACATCCTATATGAAAATTTTGAATCTTTGTTTCCTTTCCTCCAACACACGCAATGTTTCCATGGATCTATATTTGTCAGCGTTTACTCTTGTTGTACGATAATATAGAACTGGCATCACCTCGTGATTTCACCCGCCTAAACCGTTTTAATTATATTCTTTTCAAATTTCATGACTAATCGACGACTACTAGTCGCAGAAAATGAATGCACAGCTTAAAAAAAAAACAAATGTTTTAGATAACTAGTAGAATATTAAATCCAATTATTAATATAATTCTGTGTCTAAATTTCATCCAAATGCGGTCAGTAATTTCTGCGTGAAAGAATAACAAACATACATACAAATTTTCAAAGTTATAACATCAGTAGGATTTATTTACCTTGAGAACATCGCATCCTATTAAGAATCCCTCTTCAATCCCACTCAAATCTAATTTTTCCAATACTCCCTGCATTGTGTGATTCTGGAATTCTGCAGTAAACAATATTGGATTTAGTTTATCTCTAAGCAAATTGTCGGCTAATGCTATCTTAGTATGGTTGTCTCTTATTCTAGATAGTAGTCGATCCGGTAACCTTCGACGACTGTTGTGAGAAAAGTCTAGTTCTTTAATAGGTAGCCCATATGATGAAAATATCTGAAATTAAATAGTATTAAATTAAAATAAAAAGAAGCTCGACAGCTAATACATTTGAAAGTTCCAAGTATCATATTTTAAAAATGTGAGGTCCTGCAGTGAAAATTTCAGCAAAACAAATGCAGCTTTCCTAAAGATTGAACTTGATGAATTGATTGAAGAACTGCACAAAGAATATGACAGACATGAAAAGTAGTTGCTCGTAAGAATGATATCTTTGCACTTGAGAGAACCTAGTTATTTTGAAACCGCTGACACGTCAATAATATTTAAACGTATAAATAGATTTGATATTGCAATTAAAATCAAAGAGTAAACCTTTTAATCAAATATACTCATTTGTTCAGCTAGGAAACCATTAACCGTGTCCATAAAAGTAATCAGAGGTAGTTTTAAATTTACACTCACTATATAGTTGCGAGTGGCGAATCGTACACGGGTTTTCCAACTAGAACAGACAGATGCCTGTCAGATCATGAATCGCGTGACACCACTAGAAATGGGAGCAATGTAACAATTACCCATTGATTTACAGAAATACCAATATACAAATTCAGCGTTTCTAAACCATCCCTATATAATTAAATAATGCTTGAGACATCGACTGCCCTAAAATAAGTTCAATGACGAGGATAATCGTTATAATTTTGGTTAATAAATCGCTGGCTAAACAATACGATCGGAGCACCATATGGTAAGGGCGGGAAGTCGCTAGCGAACACAATGCGATCGATATTAATCAATATCCTGAGCTGTAAGGCTCTGTCGACCTGCAAGTTAAAGCGGCACGGGTAGCGGAGGTCATATCCTCCATAGCGCGTTCAAATCCGAGCATGGCACTTACGGCTATGGCGAGGGGTATATACATATCTCATATATATATATATATATATATATATATATATATATACCTTACGCTTCACAACACTACTTATGGCTATTGCATCTCACCTCTTCCGCATAGATCGGATATCGGACGGACGGACGGCATAGATAGGAGCAGGGTCCCAGCTGAACTTGACATCTTACACTAATATATATCGGAGTATGTAAATATATACTTTACACTCCAACAGACCGAAATACATGATGCCCACCCCCGCGACGTGGACGCGCCAGACAGGAGGACAGGAGAAGGTAACTTTACCCATCCAGAGGCCTGGTTAATGGACGTGTATGTTTTCACGCCCAAAAGAATACTGAATGTCACGTTTTTTCTGTTCAGAAGCAGTGAAATCTAAACTAGCAATTCATATTTGCAAAAAATACAATATCCTATAGGTTTTAGTTTGCGTGCGAACCATAGCAAAAATGCACATAAACGGCTGCATTTTTTGATTGCATTGAGCTAGAAGTATAGTGATGTGTTCAGTTCTTAACCATCTTAACGGTGCAGGCCGTTAAATGGTTAAAGCGGTTACTTAATATTTAGGCTAATTATGACTTTAATTTGTCACTTTGTGTGAGCAAGACCTCCCAAGTCGTGCTACTACCTCTTACTATAATTTAGTATTTTATATATTACGTTGGCCGTTTCTTTAATCCACGTTTCCCATTAGTTCATTAAATTTATTAAGTTTGCCGCATAATAACATTTCAACTTAAAAAAAATTAAACACAAGTAATTTAACTCTTAGCAGATCTCGCAGTTCCATAGCCCCATTCTCAATCATCAGTTATTTATCGCTGCAAGATATTTGACCTCGTTTTGTACCAGGCATTTTGTCCAGTACATGTCGCAGTTGATACAAAATATTACACCTCTGGTGTTACAAGCTAAATTGTGATGTGTGGACATATCTCATCATGTTGTTTTCAAGTTGAAATAAATATCCAAATGTTTGTTTGGACGGCCCTATTGCAATAACTAAAGTTACAATGAACCAACGTTCGTTATTACTATTCACTTTATATGGTCGATTTGTTCCGATAAATTGTTAACGAAGCCAAATTTATGTGAAAACTTTTCTGTACGTATTCAGAACTAGCTAAATGTGTTTCTAGCTTGCCGCACCAACTCTACGCCGTACTTATGTATGTCTATGCCTTTGATGTTTTCTTATCAAAAGCTGGCCAAGTGTGAGTCGGTCTAGCACATCACGGTTCCATACCAACGTCCGGCCGTCTGTTCGTCTGTACGTCCGTCAAGACCGGGTTCGGGACTCGGAATCGAGTGGAGGGTTCAAACTGATATTTACGTCAGACTGCACCGTCTTAACGAATTGAAAAAATATAAATATAGGAATAACTCCGATGTTTGTGCTATAAGCTCTTATTGAAAAGTTTTATAGTACTAGGTGAACGGCAAATATCCTATAGGTTTTACTTTGCGTGCGAACCATAGCAAAAATGCATATAAATGCACGGCTGCATTTTTCGATGACATTGAGCTAGAAATATAGTGATATGTTCTTAACCACTTTAATGATGCGGGTCGTTAAATGGTTAAAGCGTTTACTTAATATACTAAATATTTCATATTGTCGACACTACTAACACTTAGTATTTAGTATTCGACGACACGGCTAACACCTACTTAGCGTTTAGTCTTCAACGACACTAATAAAACTTACTTAGTCTGTCGTTTTCAACAACACTACTAATACTCAGTGTTGATTAGTCGACGTAGAAGGGAATTGATTACTCTAAATGGGTCCTCGGACTCAATATCGCAACTAAACAATTATATTGCTTCATTTTATAGCTATTCCTACGAATTATATTAAATTGCAGGAATATTAATAAACTTGCCACTCCTAGCTTGTGAAATTCATCTGATTAGTAAACGCTGACGATTCAGATTTTTGTCCTTGATCTTGTTGAATGGTTTACTTGCATTAAAATTATTTAATTTATGTTATGTGCTTCCAGAATGTAATATATTATGAGAGTTGAAAGCTTGAAGGATCCTTGATTAATGTTATGATAAAATATGAAAAAATAATAGACTCAACATTATTCTTGTGTTGAATTATGAAAAGTTCCTAACATCTTTTATTATGTCAGAGTTATTCACTCAGTTACTCACTCACACTATCCGAAAAAAATGCTTGCGAAATATAAACGGGTAGGCAAACCTCGTGACCTATAGGCACGGCCAACTCTATTCTCACTATATATATCATACCGTTTACTAAATTGTGTAATACATGTAAAAGACTAAATTTACTAAATCATTAATTAAAATTCAAATGTATTTTCTCTTTTTAATACACATAAATAAAAACTTGTTTGATAAATATTTTTTTACCATTCATTTTTAGAAATAGAAATGGTTTACTTGCTCAAATATGAGTTCAGAAATTGAAAATAAAAATTTATAATAGGTAGTATAATAGATCCAACATATTCTGCAATTTCAGCGTTCAAATTACTTAATTACATTCAACCTTATTCTAACTTTAAATCTAAACTATATATTTATCTATCTGAGTCATTACATTAATACAATTTAATAATATTCAATTAATTTAAAATAATTATCGTTTTTGTTAATACATTAATTAAAAAAAAAATCATATCAAGAATTATTTTCAATATTCGAGTGTCAATAATCTTTACTAACATTAAAATTATAATAGCTTTTACAGTAACTAATTCGAGGTACAATATTATGTTGGTACGACAAATTATTATTAAACTATTGTTATAATTTGTCATTTATAAATTCATTCACACTGTTTCCCTATGAATAGTTTAAATAAGTATCCTTTAAAACAAGCAACTGTCATGCTATGACTACATGACGGTAAATGATTATGAATCCATATTGCTATCGCACATTATAATTAACTACCTACAATAGCCAAACATTTAGACTATTACTATTAATTCGTCCTCTAATGCCATGAAGATGAATAGGATTATAATTCCATCTATTTTTTTAACGTCTATAAATAATTAAATAGATACAGGTCCTACTGGTGATTATAGTTTTAAGCATTAAAATATATATAATATAACAAATGTTATTTATTAAAATATATTATATTTTAAGTACAGTTATTTTTAATACAAAATTTCTGCCCAGTGCATTTATTATGATAAATATAATATTTTGATTTGACCGTAGGCCGCTATTTGGCAGTATCCCAGGAGCTCTGCAACTCTGTGTCCAACTTTATCAGCATTCCGTAGTTTGAGATAAAATGGTAATATATAATGTGTTTACGTATGATATTTTGACTTCATTTGATAATATAAAAGTCTTTAAAATTCTAAATATCCACTACCGCTAAGTAGTTTTCTTTTGATTTAGACTTTCTTTTTTTCCTGACTTATATCCTTTGTTTTCGTTTAATTTTGTATTACAATAGAGGTACGATAATGGTTTTGGACAATTCGAGTGAGTAATTCGCTTCAAATTTACACGTTTGGAATGTGTTTAATTAATGCAAATTCAATAAACTCCCTTTATAGGCGCTGTTAATTTCCACGCTTTTACCGATCAAAGTGACTCGATAAAAATGTTTACTGCTATAGTTCATCTTTGGGCGTAAATTTTTAATCCTTCCAAGGTATGTTCTTCATGATTGTCGTGCTTCATTGTAATATAATACCAATTCTATGTACAACCTTAGAAAATTATTGATCATAATATTTTGAAAAATAGCTAATTTAGAATTATATATAATTTAATAAAATTAATAATGAAATGATTTCTAAAGAAATTTTACAAAACTTTTGGTATTATATTATATATTATATAATCGTTTTTTATTTCATTATAAAATGTATCCATTTGAAGGAAATTGAAGAACTCTTGTCTAAAGACATTATCAAGTCTACAAAACGTTCGATTTTTAAACGTAATTAACAGTAAATAATAAACAGTGTAATTAAAGGTATGAATACCAAAGACATTGCCATTATAGAACAATACAAATATTGTTATCATTTATCTATTTATGTATTTTGGCGACGTTCACGCCTTACCCCAGACACCAAGTAAACAACAGATTCAATAAGGTAACAAACTCCAGTTTTTGTTACACACAACTTACCTCCCTCATTAAAATAAATGTACCACGACATATAACGAAATAAAATTACACAGATATTTTTGATCTTACTGTGATAGTGCAAACAAAATTTACACATAGCATCAACCGCCGTACAGGAAATTAGACTCAGTACAATCGCTAATATACTGGCACAGTCACGTCTAAACAATTCAAATGAAAATTGCGGGGCATGAAGGCAATTTTGAATCGAATGCTTAGAGCATTCTAACGAGTATTTGGTACACTACCGACATTATTATCATAAACATCAATATCATGACCTTAAACAATATCATCGTAGGTCATTCCTACGTCCCCAGGGTTTAAGCCTTGTCGTGGCAGTGGCGCTCAGTAGGGAACTAAAGAGCAGGAGGAGGAACGGCACTTTTACCCTCCTTATATGAAGAGGGGACAAAAGAGAAAAAGTAGGCGGGGACTTAGCGTACGATGGCAACTTCACCTCATTACACCGTCCCAAAGTTGGTGGGGTTGCCTGTAGTACGGGACAACCCCATTTGTGGAGGTAGCGTTGGTCCCATAGGGGACTGACTAGCCGTCGAAGTGCCCTGATGATTTGTTCTTCCGAGCACATCACCAAAGGCGGCACTGATGGCACTCGCGGTGATTTTGTGAGTATTCAGCACTTTAATGTGCCGCATGCCCCACACATCACTGGACCCCACCCAGGGCTAGCGAAGGCGCGTAAATGCGTTTCCTCCCGTCAACAAAAAAAAAGAAAAAAGTCATTCCTACGTCATTCGTGGGTATGTTTAGTGGCACATAATACTATATTTATCAAATCAATTTTACCGACATGTATAAGAAATTCTAGCATAAAAGTTACGAGGCGGTTACACTAAGTGGCTTCAAGTAACAGTTAATATGGCTGTGCTTTCTTTTTTTTTTTTTTTTGCTTTCGCCTGTTTGCTAGACTTGGCAGTACTGTATCCCCAGATGAATGACTATGTTTAGCGGTAGCCAGTAGTAATGACTTGAGATTATATTTTACAAATACAACTGTTAGGTAAATAATTGTTTTGAAAGAATAGAACTTACCACTCAACAATTACTTTTATGGCAAAAAAAAGAACAATTTATTATATTTTAACAATTATAAAAACATTATTAGACTTCGAATACAGCTTCGCAGTAAAACCTTTTTTTTTGATCCTATACTATGACAATATTATTTTTATAACGGTTACTCACAAACCGCGAGAATTGAGACATGACGACAATGAGACCAGCATAACTGTCAGCTAACGGCAGTCTCATGTGAGGGATCATCTTTTGTTATCAGGCCTTATTGCCCACGACTAACACATGCAGAGATTGCGATGCAACACTTCTTAACCGATTTATTACATAACAAAGGGTTGAAACAATAAATAGAAGTAGTTTTTTGTGCCTACCTAGACACATAAACATTTGCACAACCAGGGATTAGGCAGATACATAGCCCCCCTATATTATGTCCTCTAATGTGCCATCGGAAATTTCTCAAGCCGCATGAAAATCCGCATCATTTGACACCAGTTTTATTATTGTATAGGCGATAGATGGTGAAATACAGCGTCTACACTAACACCTTAAAATTGTGTGTATTCAAGTTAAATAATGAAAATGTACATAAATCCTGTTATAGTCTAACCTATACTTGTTTTTATTTAATAATAGGACTTTGAATATTAACTCGTGAGTTTCTGTTTTGACCGAAACTGACACCGAACATTCGGTTTCGGTTGAAAAACCAGTTTCGGTCGCATTTTTATATTAACATAGCTACTAGCACGTTATTCTCTGAAGATAATCTTAATATTATTTACAATGTATGCATCTAGGTGATCACATTTTATTAAATGCTGTACAGAAATATCGCGTAAGAAGCGAAAAAGAAATTTACTTGCGTAATCCTATTGTTTTTATAGAAATCCTTCACGGGAGGATGACGAGCGAAGCGAAGTAATGTTATAAATTCAAAATTCTGTATGAATGTTTATTATTCAATCACGCGGAAGCTTCTGAACAGATTATGATGAAACTTGGTAATATTGTACCCCTTACTTGGTTTCATTTGCCTCTGCCCAAGGTGCCTACATTAACCTGAGGCTACTAACTTCACCGCCATGTGAAGGCTTGAACCATGGTGGGGAAGTTAAAAGTAAAAGCCCAGTGCAAGCAAACTTTGATGAGATTCATTTTGATTTAGATTCATAGGCACTTCGATTTGTTGTGTATATTCATAACGTTTTCGTTGAAACATTACCTGTTGGCTAATGAATATTTAAGCTACATTTCAATCGTATACAGGCTGAGTGGTGAGACATTTTATCACTGCGGGGTGTTATTACTAGATTCGATAATTTCTTTATAATACGCTTATACTAAACAATGGACATTATGACATATAAAAAATTTAATTATACTATATTATTATATTATATAATAAATTATTATACTAGAAACTAGACGGCTAAACATCGACTACATAGACATTAAGTGGCCGACATAAAATCTTACTCGTAAAATATTTACAATATGTTATCGACTCTCCATACCTCCTTTCAAAAATGCCTCTAAATACTACAAGGTCTAGGAAAAAACAAAACCCTTTACATATTTTACGCAGCTCTACTAAATACAGAGAAACTGCGTTTTTTTATAAGATGAGCTAAGTTTTTAAAACGACCTACATGGTATTCTTGATCTGTATATGTTACATTCATCCCATATTGAATTCAGAAGTACTATCACGAAGAAATGGTTTGCTGCTACTTCCAAGTTTGTTTTATTTCTTTTGTATTTAAGTACTCGTTTCGCAAACACAACCTGTTAATCAGAAAAGTCACTAAAACAAGCTACTACAGTTTCAATAAGCGGAAACGTGTGTCGGTGTCTATGAATATTTAATTAATTTATAAGTTAGTTTTTGCAACACTGTATATTTTCCAAATAAAGAAAAATAAAATAAAATAGCTATCTAGATTTTTTAATTTACTTAGTGCCTGCACTATGTTATAATATATTTCATTGTTTATCCCGTTCGGTATCTTTACATTTCTATTCGTATCATTATTGGTATCAACATGTCGGTCCATGTTATTATCTCTTGAGCAATGAATTCTATAATATATATGAAAAAGCACAAATTAATTTTATAAAATCAATATTATTGAGAATATATAATAAGCATTTTATGCATGTAGTTGGACACATTTATAATAGAAAATTTCATGAAGTTTGGTCAACGACGGAAGTGATCTATATTATCTATAGTGGACCGTGTGCCTCCATAATAGTTTTATGTCCTGTGAAGCTCCAACCCAAATTGAGCACGTGTGGAGCGCACGAATGAAGGGAAAAATGCGTTTTAGTTCACACATTTTCGAACGGCAGATGAAGCTCGACAAATATTTTGGAAGTAAAATGTTCCATTTTTATTTCGTTCTTTTGTTAGAGATATCTTGAAATTCGTTGTTAATTGAAATGTCATTGATAAGAATTAGTAATAGAGGATACTAATTTGGGGATAAAATACTGCCAAGTCTAGCAAAAGGGCGAAAGAAAAAACTAAAAGCACAGCCATATCAACTGTTACTTGAAGCCATTTAGTGTAATTTTAACCGCCTTGTAACTTTTATGCTAAAAATTCTTACACATGTCGTTAAAATTGATTTGATAAATACAACATTATGTGTCACTAATAAAGATTTAATACACAAAGATTTTGTTTCATATCACAAAATCTGCTGTCTGTGAGCATGCTGAAGTTGGCCCCTGCCATTACATTAGATTTGATAAACCGCAAATCCTCACAAGGGCACACCGATTCCTTCCAAGGATGATCCGAGAGGCTATTGAAATTTAAAAAAAACATCCAAATTTCAATAGAGGAGATGGCTGGGTTCTTCCCTCTGCTTGGGATCCTGTGGTGTACATAATCCAATTTGCATATTTGTTACGTACTTAAGTGATGTAACCACCCATCACTTATTATTATAGTGTACGAGGTTATATGTGATTTTTTTTCTAATGTATTGCACTGCTAACTACTTCCCCAACTCTTTTATAAAAACGTATAATTTTCGGTGTGTAGTATTGATACATATTCTTTAAAATTAACGTTTCTTTCTCGAAATGTTTATTCCACGTTCGGTACTAAGAATTTATATCTTATAGTGGCAATAACGAAAATAATAATACACTATGTTCACGTACAAATAGGATATTTAATTCTGAGAAAGGGCGAAGTAAAACGCTGTAATTTATCAAATTGTTGGCCTTATTTTTTACACCAGGTTCATTTTACGTGTTTTTTCAAAATATTTAGTAAAACTTTTTGTTTAACTGAACGTTAGTCGGACTTATTATATTCATCGTATGAACATGATTGGTAGCTCAAAGAAGCGCGCAATATATTAATTACTTTGAATTCGACTCAAATATAGTAGGCAATACGAGAATAAGTTTAAGTCTCAAAAATAAAGTATCATTAGTTTGCCGCTAGCGGTAAGCCAAGCAAAGAATGCCCTGATCAAGGCCGGCGCCACGAGACTGTTATACGTTCCTTCAATTGCCTCACCGCGACTCGAGCTATTCTGGTACGTGACGTAGTATAATGGTTGTTATTAATAACGTTTTGATTGTACAGGAAAAGGACTCGTATCGGTGTTGCTACCTCAAAATATAATTGTTACAAGTCTAATATATTAATTTACCCTGGTAAAATGAAGGAAGTCGCAAGTGAAAATTTCCTTAAATCACAATTGAATTTATGAAAGATACAATTCAATTGGTGAAGAAAATTTACGCGAATGTTACTCAGAACAATAAGACTACTTTTACCATCCGTCCCCATGGTTGCTGTAAATCTCCTGAAACGTCGGGCTGGTTAAATAATTAAATAAAACGCGATAAAATCCGTAAAAGTAATTATATTGTAAAAAATGCAGTGATGAAAAATACTAAGCATGAAATGTTAGTAGCCAGCTGCTGAGCTTCAAAATTTAAGATCAACAATCGAATTTCCGTATGGACTATGACTTTTTTATGATTAAAATTCAAGTTGTATCTAGTTCTGGAATACTTTTTAGTGTTGTTAGTGTTAAGCCGTTTTATGTTACGCAACTTATTCAAGTACAACGTTTATATCTCATCCATAATTCAACACCATTTTCATCCATATACCATTTTCAGGCTATTGATTCTATCCAGGCTTGAAGTTAGGTATAAGGCCATAAATTATTTTACAATCGTATAATCAAAATATTTGAAGGAAACTGTAAACTAAAATATAATCATATTAATTAACCAATGAAAACCGAACCCTTTCAGTGCATTTTGAGATCTTTTTTGGCATTTTTTTTCTATAATGTGTAGATAAATATGAAGTTATGGTCCCTAGTCCCGTGGTTTCTGTTTTGTGGTTTTTGGGATTGGGATTGGGATGGGAGCCCGTGCCGTGGCATGCCGCCTAGGTGACTTCGCCTCGAAAAGATAGAGGATCATCTCGTCCACCTAAGGGATATACCCTAGGAATAAATTCATTGCTATTCACTGCCTTAGAAAGGCAGTGATTTTATAATGAAAACTTCATGTGGTGATTCTATAATGTAAACTTGTTTGAAGGTTTAGTGAAGTAGTAGAGCAGAGTTCTCCAGAAAGGAGTTCAGAGTTCATACTGATGGGCCACCCAGGGATTGTTGATACGGCGCTAATACTTTACTCACGTTACAAAAAACTGAAGTTACTATGGTGTCATGGGTTTGAAGCTTTTGGTCTAGATATATAGCCTCCAGGAAGATCCACTTATTGTAGCTGTTATCGTTCATGAGTTCAATCTCAAGAAATAAAAGTTGTCCATTTTCAGACCCAGTCGATGATATATGCTCGTATATATATCCCCAAATTCACATTCAAATTGTATTAAATGATTGTACTCAATGTAATATCAGCTCACATCAACAGATTTCGGGTTGTAATTTTCAATAAAAACCTAACAACACATTGTGGGTAGGCATTCCGGTGAATGCTGTAAAGCTGTGGGCTGCAGCTACAAATTCAGGGAAATATATCAAAAACTGGGCAGCTCGCGGTGATGCAGCGCTTACACTGACACGGAAACTACAATAACTACATAAAACCGGACTTTTAACGTTTTTACGATAACTGGTTTAATAGTTCTATCACAAACAGGGTGGGCCGTCCAAATAATTGCGACATTATTTTTATATAGTACATTTTTTTATTCGCACGTATAATATAGGAGTAGTTCTTGCGATTGTTTCGTGAGTCGTTAACGCAGATAATTGATACACGAATAAATATAATGTCATAATAATAAATAAATGTTTATTGCACACCCAAATTATGTATTTAAAAATTATACCACAATGTATGAAGATGAACAAATCGGCGGCTTTATCGGTTAAAGGCATATTAATATGCACCAGAGGTAAATTGATAGGATTTAAGGAGATACTTAATATCTAGTAATGCATATTAATTACATTTGTAACTTAAATATACAAATTAAACATACATATTAATAATTATAACAATATATATAAATAAAAAGAAACAATAGCAAAACAAAAAGGCGTAGTGCATAACTTACGATAGACAAATAATTCTAGTTGTGGAAAAAGAAATTAGTGAAAAAAGAAGTATATAAAAAGAAACACAATGTGTTACAATATTCTATAAGATTCTATTAAGGGAATCACCAAGAATAGGGGGTTAAGGGCTGTTAAAGGTTGAGTTACTTTTTATATACATTTATTTGTAACAGACTGTATATGGTATCAGAAAGAAACAATAGAATCAATACAGATTTCAATAAGTAGTAAAAAGTGAGGGTATGAAGTCTAATCTGTGCAGTTGTCCGAGACTCCCGGCTGCAGCTTTGATAGTCCTTATATATATATGCATGTCCTTACATATATATATATATATATATATATATATATATATATATATGTCCTATAATGGAAGATTATGCGGACATCATATCTTCATATTACGTCCGAAGTTAAAAAGGGAAAAGAAAAGTGAAAAGGAGTAATGCTCCTTTCATATTAAATAATTCAAATTAACAACTCCGGTATTTCGCATTTGCGACGGACGGAAAGTAATATACTATTTGATTATCATCTTTTGACAAAATGATTCCGTCCTTCTCGACGAAAAAAAGTAAAGGGTGTCATTTCTACGACTCACACTCAGTCTAACAGTCAAAGATGACGGTTATGTTTTTTATAAAATATTTAAGTGACAAGAGATATAATTGGTACAAATGTAAGTGACATGGAAAATTGACGCTTTCGGTTTTGGACTAAAAAAAAACAGACTAAATAAAATCATAGTAAACTTACGAGTCCTAGTTATATTCCGAATGGGCGGAGATTGCGAGCGGAAGAGCGTCACAAGTTGTCTCTTGCACTCCATCGTCCTATGCGTTCACAGAACACTTAGAGAACCGTAATCACGTAAAATTATAATGGCATCCACAAATCAACTTACAGGTAACCAGTTTTTTGTAAATCACGTTACGTCTTGTTTTTTGAGTTCCGGTTAGCCCATTGTATGGGATGAGGTGATGGAGAGCATCTGAATAAAGTTAAATTTGTGCAAATGTTTGTGTTCGTGTATTAGCAGTTGCCCAAAAGATTCCAGTAAAAGGAAAACGACACAAATAACATGTTCCAAGTTATACACGAGATGCATTGAAAAAAAAATGAGTCTAAACTTATATTCTAAGCAATATATAATATGTGTAGGCGCTGTAGATACACTATATTGATACTACCCCGTGTCAAATTCATGAACATCTAAATGGAATTCCAACACGTTCGATATGATTCGGCTCAGGAATGTTCAAGTTAAGACGATATGACAACAAAGTTCGAGTACCTTTTTACTTTGCAGTTTGAGGCTCTTGTCGAGCCAGTTTCCAATGCCAGTGTCATGTATTCCTACTAAATTTATGACACGTGTGAATGTTTGTTAACATTATCAAATAATTTTTTTCACCCACACATACATACACTTAGTATTTTGCCTTAAATCAAGTATAGATCGAAGTTTAATTTTTTTATAGTATAGGAGGGCAAACAAGCAATCAGAGCCATTTGACGAATACCGACGTCCATAGACATCTGCATTATTTTTATGAAGATACTTTGCCCTCATTTCCTCCTCACCAAGGGAATACCCCCTGTTCATAACGCGTACGAAACGCGACAGCGTAATTGTCACATCACGGCGTTGTCAAGTGAGTGAGAGGTACCCGTTAGTGCCGGCCCAATTCGACTGCAATTCAGCATTTTCATTACGAAAATGGTACTAACATATATTTTTTTAACATAAAGTACAATGATAATCTGTGGTTCCGTTGTCTAGTTACATGGGAGTCACATCACGTAACTCCCATGTAACTAGACAACGGAAATATTATATTTATTATTATTTATGACTTTAAGTTATTTTATAGATTTGAGGTTTTTGTCGTGGAAATATATATAGTACCCATGACCTAAACGAGATTGAAACCCGCGACTTCTAACGAAACGCCTTTGTCATACCCACCGACATATTGATATCTTAATTTTACGCGAATGTTACTCATTAGAATAACACTACTTTTATGGATTTTATCGCGGTTTGCCCGTACTTACTTCGCCAATGATACCTAATGGACTAGTGGACATGTCCGTCATTGTCCGCATACTGTCCCTAGCAAACCATTTTGGAGGTCCAGTTTCTTATAATCCTGATTAACATTAATTAATAACTTAACAAAATTACTGAATGATCAAGACACAGCAGAGTAATGATGCCTTTCAATCATATGGTACGTTTCGTGCGTTTTTTTTATATTGTAGTATCTATTATAGTAATGAATAAGTAACTGACTGATAAACGCTCAGCCGAGTGGAGGTGTCATACTACATTACAGCCGAATTGAGCCTACACAACCGGGGACGTATCTCTCGCTTTTATGATACGTTTTATGTGGTTTATGAGTATCCGGTGGTTCATCACAATAGAGATTTTTTAAGTGCTCGGTATTTCCTATAACATATTAAACAAGCCGACGGCATCTATTACGAATTTTTTTACCAGGTACATCTTTTACTGTCGTGGCATAATATAAGCATTGGAAAATTGTATGCTAAAGGGAGTAAAACAATAAATTGTAAGAATTGTACAAATAACACCGCGTGTCTCTGCTAGGGAAAATATACAAAGTTTTTAAATTAGTTTGCTAAGTCCAACCAAATGTTACCGCAGACTTTGGACCGATAAAAGAAATCTGCAATAGACAAACTTTCGTGAAACTCTTTAATAAGCTGTTTATAATCATCGTTGGCTGCTAGCTTGGGAATTAAATACAATATTAAAATGAAAGGGATCGCAGATTTGAAATATTTTCCATTAAAACCATCTACATTTGAGGAACTTTGTGAATAATTCCCTTGCCAAACTTGGATGGCGAAAAAAGTTCGAACGGAAATGAAATATGTACCAATTAGAATATATTTCAATTTGAAATGCGAGGGTTAGGAAACAATTTTAAATGGCAACCTTATAATCAACGCCGTAATTAAAACGTAAGTTTCTCTGAACGAATTCAGTTTATGTTTAAATAATACTGACAGGCTACAATATTTTTATTTACCTTCTACTATCATAATTTACTTTGACATGTTTGGTACAGGGCCTCCTTCATGAAGTAAGTGAGTGAGTGAATTATTCTCAGGAACTACAGAACCGATTTGAAAAAACTCTTTCACGGCTAAGAAGTCCATTTATCAAGGAGATCCACGTTGCGATGTAACGGTGAATCGCAGGACTCTGTGAGAGGAAAATATGAGTTCGCAACGTAATAAAATACAAAACAATTTCTAGGACTATCTGTTTGTCTGTGCGCTTGTACACGGTGTGCTTAAATACCTCTAAACCTTGACTTTTGTATGATATTGGCATTATTGCCAATAAAATGCTTTTTATTGGCATTATTGCCAATAAACTTAACTCTAAATCCCTTATACATAACGGATGGATGACAAAACTTAAGAATGTGTCACTATATTCTACTTTGAAATTAGAACTAACAATATTATATATAAAAAGAAAAGATCAGCTTTATTACATTTACTATTCATCGTGAATCCTTGTCGGTATAATTCGTTTCTATCACATTCTATAAGAAGATGATATAGTTCTGTTTTAATTAAACGCAAACAAATTAATAAAGACAATATGGACAAGGACAATTTCTAGTAAATTTTACAAAATCGCAGCGAAAAATGCTGAAATTTTCTTTTAGCTGGAAAATTTTGCCTAAGGAGAACAGGCGGAATAAATTAAAAAAAATGGATATATTTAATATTATTTGTACGTGTAATGCACATCGATACATATAGATTGCAAACATATATGCATATCTTGTACATGGATGTATAGAGAAACATCCATGAACATGGCGTGAAAATCTTTCAATTTTCGATTGGCAACGACTGCCAAACCACCATCTGTGTTGGTGCTAGGAGCCGAGGAGGCTCACTCTCTCGCGTGGAAATGTTAGGCTCTGTAAGTACTGAGAGCCATCCCCTGAGACCACCCATTCAGGAGAATGCTGACCACACCATAAGCACAAGGGGATCCGATAGCCGCAAAAAGCAGCCTCGTTGTGGAAAACTGGCCCCGCAGATTTGGGATCACCATCAAATAATAAATTAAAGGTAATTATCTTACTGAAGGTCGAGGAGCGGAACCCAGTAGGCTCGGAAGTTGTAGGCTAGACAATGGAACAGAGTGGGTGTGTAGCTCCATGGCTCTGTCAGTGGATGCTCAATAGGAGGAAGAGTTGGATCTGATCAGAGCTTCAGTAGCGCCAAGGAAAAAAATATTCTTCCGTTTCCAAGAAACCTATATCGTGAAGTCCAGGCACTACCAACAAAGGAACTAGGCGACAAAGAACCAAAGAAACTAAACTAGAATAACATCAAAAATAACTTGCTATCAGTAGAAAAGGTTGCGGACCGTTCCAAAAATGTAAAAGGTAGCTTTGCCCGCAGTCTTCGTGAAGTAATTAAAGCTAATTCCTCATACGCAGTCTCTTCAAGTTGAGACTGCGTATGAGGAATTAGCAGGCCGTATTTCAATAAATAACAATGTGGCCAGGATAGAAACAGAAAACGCGGAACTACGCGGAAAATTAACGTCCCTAAACGAGAAAGTGGAAAGCCCATCTGAAGAACTTGGAGCTCTTCGGAACAGGCACGGCACTTAAAAGTACAGCCTCACGTACGTGAATAGTGACAATTACGCGCCTTATTCCTGAAGGTACATTGAGGTGTCAAGGTTGCGACGATTTAATGTAGAATGTAGAAGAAAAGTTAGCTGCGTTTGAAAAAACATATTTCCAGATCGAGTTCAGCAGCCACCGTTGTATAAGTATACTCCTGTGAGATTACCACTGGTAAACTCTGTAGATGTAGATGCCAGAAGTAAAAAGAAAGCTAAAAACAAGAAGTAAAATACTGGAACCCAACAACTGTTAATCCAACCAGCGGCCGAAAGAGAAAATACTTATGCACTTCCAGTACCTAATGCAGCACGTAAGAACTGGGCATCAGCTGCTGCAAAAAAAGGCTCGCAAGGGACTAACCCGTAACTGGTAAGAACTCCACAACGCCAGGCTGTAAAGTCCACGGGTAATTGGAGTCGTACAAAGATTCCTAAGCCTCCCAAACAGAGGTCATTGCCGTTACGCTGACTGAGGGCTCAGACACGACATATGATGAGGTTATGACAGCGGCTAAAAATAGGATCAAGCTTGCAGACCTCGGCATAAAAAATGTTGAATTGAGACGAGCAATTACAGGCGGACTACTGCTTTGGCTAAGCGGACCGAACAATGACAAAAAAGCCGATAGCTTAGAAATGCGGATACGCGAAGTATCATCGGATCTGAATGTGCGAATTGCTAGACCAACAAATACGAATTAGCTACGTATTAAGGACCTCGGCGATGCTGCTACACAACAAGGGGTAGCTTCGGCTATCGCACAGATTGGGGGATTCTCAACTGACTATGTAAAAGTAGGAGAAAACCGACCCTCACCAACTGTGTTAAGGACGGTATGGGCTCAATGCCTTACAGAAGCAGCTCGCAAGCTGACCTCAGCATCACGAATCCTCATAGGATGGAGCTCGGCTCGAGTAGAAGCATTAGAAGCGAGGCCTTTAAAGTGCTATCGATGTGTTGAAAAGGGGCATGTTGGCCGTAAATATCCAAACGGGGTGAACAGAAATAACTGCTGTTATTCTTGCAGGGAAACTGGCCATGCGGCAAGACATTGCGTCCCGTAGCACTTCAAGTGTTGCTTTTGTCAGATTTCGGCCTTCGTGCGGATCACAGGCTTGGAGGTAAGCGATGCCGCCCTCCAAGTAAATATAATACTTGACGGTATGATCCTAATGTTCCTTTACAGACGAGTGCTCAAGAAACGTCGGGCACCATCACCTCGGAGATAATAGATATAGAAAATTCAGCCCTATAAGGACACTCGAAACCAATGTTAGCCATTGCCATAATACTCAGCGTCTCCTCATGCAGACCATTATGGAGTGGTCAGTAGGGCTCTCAATAGTAGCAGGACATTACTGCATGATCACTTGAACAGCTCGATAGTGACTTTCTAGAGGTCGCAGCTATCACCGCAGCCTGGTCAGGAAATGAGAACGAGAACCAGAACGTTCATGAGACAGAAGCTGCTATATTCAAGTGCAAAATGACGACTATTTGTGACGCCCCAAACTAATAATATAAAGATAATATGAATATTATTTTTGTTTTGACGCGCTAAGGAACTACTGGCTCGAATTGAAAGAATATTTTTGTGTTGGATAGTCCATTTTTCGAGGATAGATGTAGGCTATACATGACGTTACGATAAATAGGACCAGAATTACGCGGGTGAAACTGCTGGGTATTGCTAGTTATAAATATAGTCATTATATTAGCTGCAAGTACACAACGAGAAGCTCAAAGACCGTATTTCTTTGATATGCATTTTTACTGCATAGTTGGGAGAAAAATGTCAAATTTGGCAAATTTGACATACTTACAAGCCCATGATTAAAGCGACTGGTTGCCGAAAACGGTAAATAAACTCGTGCTTTACACGATTTGATATAATAAAGATAAAATAAGAATGTAAACCTGTTATGCACGATTTTAATATTAAAGCAGACTTTAAATATATGTTTTATTTGTTAGGTAATATTTTTTTCGTGCTACAGTAAGGCCGTCGGTGTACACTTGATATCTATTGTTTCATTTAGAATTGTGTCCCGTTGAAATAGAAGAGAGAGGGAAGTGGGACTACTCTCGTGTTTGTGTACATACCCTTAAATTGCAACATGTCCCACGTTAATGGCGCAATAGAAATTTGCCGACGTATTTGCAATTTTGGCCACAGTTTTACCATATTAATGCGTTTACCATACACCAATAATTACTCATGCCACACGTCACTGAAGGTAGAATTAGGACCCGGTGCGGATATTTCTCGTAGTCACCAGAAGTCTTTAACTGCTCGTCTGCCTCCTTAGCTTGGAAAAAGAACATCGTGCCATTCTAGTGTCCATGATTCACCGGTTGTATTTCAGAAAGGACGCGGAATGTTGTTTCTGACTAGAAATTGTTATATTTGCCAAGACCAGAAAAATTAAGTAGATTATTATCTATAGCGTGAAGATGACAATCTGGCTTCCCTCTTATTTAAATCAAAAATACTACTTGTACAAAATATTATTTAAGTTTATGCTAATTAATTGTATAGAAGAAGAAAAAACTCTGTAATAAAATTATAATCATTTGTTGACCTGCCATTTTCACAATTCAAACAATAACGACACCTCTTCATTCCAATAGCACCTACATATCCTTACATATAAGATAAACTTGTACACTATAAAGAAAGATGTCCCCTTGTGGCAGAATCGTTAAAATATAAACGGACTTTTCTCGTAGAACGCATCAGTAGAAAACGTAACCAATACTCGTTACCATCAATTGAGTCTCACTTAAAGAAACCATATGCTTTTTACACAAAGCAATGCGTTTAACGTTATTGTTATATCTCCATTATAATGGCAGATACGATAGCTTTCCTCCACCGTTGATATGGGATTTTTCTTCGATGTTCTCGCAAAAGCTCCATACCTACTCAGTAAAATTACCATGTTTCTTACGTTTAAGAGTACAGGAAATTATTTTCGGTGTAGGTATTTGGAAAATATTTTTCTACTGGCTTATTAACACTTTATTTTAGGAATATTTTTCTATAAAAATGTTTATAAGCCAGTGTTATTTAATGCGATAAAACCGAGACTATAATAAAAAATGTAGTGCACATGTGCCACCTGGTTTCTTATTCCAGACTAGGTATTATTTACAAATGACGAAAACTGGTCATCACCTCGCCTTTGAAGTAAGGGTTCCGTAGCAGCCGAAAATAAAAAACGCATAATATTAGTCTACCAAATCGAATTTGGTCAAACCAATTTTCGTTTCAAGTTTTTATTGAATCCTATAATCTGATTTTCTTTAAAATTTTCTTATCGGTAGTTAAATTGATTGAGGGGAACACTTAGTAGGACTTTAAAGGCAAATATCTATGATGCAGCATAATCAGAAACTTTCTGAGAAACCTCCACAACATATAGTTTTAGTTACAAAAATCATTGATATAAAAATATAATAGGAGAAAATACAAGTGTTGAAGAGTAAGTATGCTATGAGAATTACTATTTGCAATTTACAGTTTATTGGCCTGTGGAGCGGGGAAAAGGGCGCTAAATAGAAGTTTCGCTTATGAAATTCGTATTTTCGCTTTTGATAAATAATAAATAAAATGTTTTACACCTTTCTTCTAGAATCACGTATACAAGGATTATAAATTGAATGCAAAAATTATAGGCGATCCACAAACTCTCATACGTGCATTTTACAATGAAACATTTTGATCTCCACTAAAATTATACATAAAGATATTTCGATTTCTATTCGTAATTTTTTATGAAAAATATTGTAATTATCATACACACATTACATTTCATGTTATTTAAGAAAATAAAAAAAACGAATAATAAAAAAATCAAATGACACAGGTACTGTTCTGGAATATTCTCCTACTATTATTATGGTCATTAAAATGAGGTGCGTAGCAGAGACGTGAATTAATTTATAAAATACATAAATATGTTGTTAGTTATTACCATTAAATATGAACGTGTGTTGATTTACTCCATTAACACGGCTTTACATTTGATTTATTCATCTGGACAGTATTTAACGTAAATGCATATTACCAAAGACCTATTTTTGGCGTAGGAATCAGGAACTATCAGTACCAAAGACTGTTTGTGTTCAAGTTTATAAATGAATATATTCTGATCGCTATATGCAAATTCTGGAATGCCGAAACCGGGTTGGATGCACCGCAATGCGTCTCACTCGCCATTAGGTGAACCAACTCATCTACCTCGTCATAAAATTAAATTCAAATCTTAAAGATATCTAGGAACAGCATTGTACTGTAATCCACACCGTATTTAATTTGCTCAGGACTTAGTAACACCAAACGCGGTGAGATAATTACGTGGCTTACACGTCGGGGACATTCTTGTATGTAACAAATGTATCTAGAGCACCTGCTAAAAACTGGGAAGGAACTACACAAATTAAATGTGTTACGATCCGAAGTGCGGTTGCCAATCCTTTGTGAGACGTGAAACAGGTGGGTGATAACTTTGTGTTAGGAATAGATGATACATTTATTTTACCTTTGCCAACGCATTAATTAATTAAATAGCTACGTATTAATCAATTTAGAAATACTTTTATCTCGTTGTTACATTTACTTGCACTATTGTATTTTCGAACACCCATAAAAGTTTATACAGCAATTATAATCTGCGTGCGAGCTAAAATCACGAAAGGCACGCACGCACGCACGCACGCACGCACGCACGCACACACACACACACACACACACACACACACACACACACACACACACACACACACACACACACAACCATCGGTTTGAATTACGTCTAAGCCATGGTTATATTTATTTGTATTATAAGTTTTTGTATAATAAAATATTAACTTTTTTTCCGTTGTAGGCAAGTAGCCTTTAATACAAGTCCTTACGTCACTTACCACAGGACTATGTTCAAATGGTGATGATTTTTTTTTTATTAAAGTCACTACGTAAATGGAAACAGTTTAGTGTACCTTGATACCGCCGTGAAGTGACAACTACAGTATCGTGTTTCGTGCGGTTTGTGTGTAGTCTACGGGGGGGGGGG
>JAFELO010000694.1:442682-452834 GCA_017140195.1 Eumaeus atala
GGGGGGTGAAAAGGATGGCAACACATCGGCATAATTATGCAAACATTAAGGCTCGATTGCTCGTTTGTCACCCTATACTATAAAAGAAAGTCTGGACACAGTTCAAACTTAAAAGCAAGTATTTTGTACATGATTTAAATATTTTTTCTAAGAAGAAATCAAAACGGGCAATCAGATTATTTAATGGAAATTGATTAGGTACATCCGTCCCTGGACAATCCCTCAATTTACATCGAGGATGAAGATGACACAACAGCTTCTTATAATTGCACAACGCATGAATAATACATACGCATATTTTACTTTTCTAAATAACACAATAATGTAGCGAAGTGTAGATAAGTACCTGTTGTAGGTCGTGTGGGGCTAAGTCGGCTGTCACGTAGTGCCCCATCAATTACATTCAAAATCATGTAAATGAGAATTTATGAAAATGGGATCACTTATGTCATTAAAAATTACCGAAACGTCTGTGTTATTAAATTACTATATATAAAACAATAAATGTATAATTTAGTTTCGAGGCCGATCGGGGTTTCCGGCTTCATCAGAGGCGGGCACGCCTAACAAATTGTGTATATTTATTATGTACCAAGTTTGTCTATCGGCAATTTGTCGAAGTCATTACGTAGATAACAGACATAGTTCATCGAGAGCCCAACTATCCCCTGGTGGTACTACGATTACGTATATCGGCGAAAGTTTCATAAATGCCATAAATTTTCGTCGTATTGATACGGGCGAATACAGAGGTAAAAATTATTTATTCGGACATAATAATTATTTATGAGGTTTAAAGTATCAGTAGCGTTAAAATTTACTACGACTATATTTTTAGTATAAATAAAAAGTTCATTTCTCAGCATTATCTGCTCGAGTTGATGGCGAATTTTTCTAAGTACCTAAACCTACTTAAATTTAGCTTTTTCAAGGAAAACGAATTTACACGTTTCCATGTGTCTGGGGTATATTGTACCCAAAGACCAAATATAACCGACTATATATATATATATATATATATATATATATATATATACATAATTATTACCATTCGAGTATGTCAAAGTTACTTTTGACATTAACATTAATTATTTTAATTGGTTGCGTCAAGTTGATTGAGTTGACTCGAGTGTAGTCGATTATGTAGCTGGCAACCGTTAGATCCCTGCCATTTTCAACTGACGTCGGTCGGTCTCGTGTCAATTGAGAGAACGTCAAAAGCGGATAAGTTGAATAGCCAGCCTCATACCGAATTCACCGCACTACCAATAGTAATCCCTTTGCATCGCAGGTAGTGTTAAAATTTATTCGAAAACTGTGATCAGTTACAAGGGCGATTTAAGATTGTGAAGCAAGTTTTATTTTGGAGTTCTCGTCATGGCAGATCCTTCAAACCATGAAACTTCGTTATATATATGTAAGCTGAACAGTCATCATGGGAAAGTGACAGACAGTTATACAGAATAATATTAACGTGTTAAAAGTCGTGAAAAAAATATTTTTATTTTAATTTTTGTAATTACCATTGGATAATGCATGCATAAAAGAAAATCAGTTCTGCATTATTTCGGGAGCCATTGTTTATCTGTACAGCAACTTTCCCGAGGTGACATTAAGACTGCCTAATTATAGAGAGAGAGAAAGAAAAGAGTGCAGCACAGTGATAAGAACACCTAAATATGTATAACTTATTAGTACGTATTTAGGTGTTCCAACACAATTTTTTCTTATGCTATAAAAAGTATTATTTTATAGATTCTGTTGTATAAAGTGTAATGTCCGACTTTAAGTGGCTTCGTATGTGCCCAATTAGCAAACGTAAAGCCTTTACACAGTTACTCACCATGAAGCACACATTTCAAAATACCTTCATGGGCGTCGGGATTAACTCAATTGCTTACAATCAGCAAGCCCGTTACAGCTACCCCATACAGCTGAAGAATATGCAAGCCAGGGCGGAATAGGCTAACCAGTTGAATAATAATCAGTCTTACTATGGTTCTCTAATGATGGGATTGAATTTGCTAAACATTCAATCATTTTGATGCAGATCATGAAAGCAAACCTTACTTAAGCGTGTATATGTGCAATCGCTACATTGCTGCAGGTCCCCCCACCGTTAGGGGCAGGGCGACGGGACAAGATGCCCTCGTCCAAGATAAAAATTTAGAACTTTAGCTAATTTAAAATAACTATTGGGATGCATCCTTCCCATCTGCGGGAAAGGAGGTATGTCCCCCTATCGACCACAATTCCACCTAGACCGTCTCTGACAACTCTTACAGTAACCAAACAAGCTGCACTAAACACTTCCATCAGTATATAGCGGTCAAAAAAATTACTACATAGTCTAGTGGGTACTATCGGATGCAACTTTTTTGTTCCTTTTCTTTTTTTGTTTGCTGCATTTTCTGCATCCATGAACAGAAGTTGCAGCAATCAAATAATATTTTTCATGGCTTGATTCACTGATGGGCAATCATATCAACACCCTGCTAAGTTGATGAAGTTCAGATTTGGCATACACTTAGCTCATATGACCGTCATGCTGATGATGTATCCACTAAGAAAGTATTCTTATGATAGCATAATTGACACCCACCATCTATTCATCAATTTTGAGTCTGCTTTTCCGGACCTGTACTGCTAAGCTATGGAAGCAAAAAGACGCCCAATACAGGTTCATCGGATTCCAATGAGTACTGTTCTGGCGATGAGACTTGGATTGGGATCGAAAGAGGAACGGAACCCCTGTCTCCCGCAGATGGGAGAAACGTATTCCTATATAAAAGTGCTTGTTAGAGCTAATTTTGTATTTTTATCATTGCCAGAGGGACCGTCTCTCCTCCCCCTATTCAAACGTAAATTTGGCTGATGGAGGGGATCATGACTGGGGGAGCCATCCCCACTTCAGTTCATTTCTGTGATGCTCCTTTTTATTTCGTTCTATCTACCTATCTTCCTTGTTTAACAATACATTTACCATCACTATATTATCAAATATGAGGATGATATATCAAATTAAGAATCTATTACCTCGCCTTATATAATATTCACATTCATTTTCCTGACTATAACACATTCCCCTAATGTATATTTATGTTGTGCATATTTATGACACATACGTCGCAAGTTGAAATTAGTCATTCATAACATACCATTGACATCGTTGTGATGTGATCTCATATTAATGGCGAACAGGAAGAAACACTTTCAAATAGCCAAATTTTCTGAACAACCAAAAAAATCACTATCATCTTCATATTCTTTTTAAAAAAGTATTTTGATTCTAGCGAATTCATAATGATTTGATATAAACAGGTCAATATCCTTAGGTAAGAGTAAGAAAAGTAGAAGTAGAAAGGCGAGCCTATTTTTAGTTGGTTAATTACTATTTTGTGTAAATAGTAGTTTACTCTCATAAAATTTTGTTACAGCAATGAACATTTTTTTTTTACTTAACAAGTGTAGCTATAACATATTACTAGAGCCCCTTGCTTGTAAATTACTATTAAAGTATGACTCTGGTGCAATCCCAAAAAGAATATCATTACATACATATACATCTACACAATACTAAATTACTAGGTGGATTGAAAATACTCGGCCTGAAACGGATTCATTCAATTCGAACAATCAAATCTACCCACATTATTTAGTTCAGTTTAGACTAGTTAATTGTGTGAAGTTCGAAACGTGTGCGATAATTAGTTGTGATTTTTTTTTAACAAAATAATAGGACGTAGTTTCTGCAAATGGATCAAATCCAGCAGCGTGCCGTCATTTGGTACCTCCATACGAAGGGGGTTATCACCGAAAGCCATCCCATAATGATATGGTCAGTACTTTAGGCGATTTAGTTCTGTCTTGTTCATCCGTAAGAAAATGGACAGCAGAATCCAAGCGTGGTAGCGAGAGTGTGAAGGATAAACCCTGCTCTGGAAGCCTTTCGACGTACCCTACTGACGGACATGTTAGAAACTACTTGATATAATTATGGGAGACCGCAGATAAAAAATGAGAGAGATAGCCGAATCTATAGACATCCCTAATGAGCGATCTCAAAACATCATAGTCTATGAATTGTCTCTACAAGGTAGACACCTTGTGGAGACAATTCATAGCAGTTGCTGTACCCACCTCACAGACGTGAGGTGGGTACAGCAACTGCTTTCAGTTGAACAAAAAAGGATTGACTATTTCACGTGACTGTATGGAGTTATTTGAAGCCGATGCAGATGATTTTTTGAATCGGTTTGTTACAATGAACCAAATATGGGTTCAATACTGTTCGTCATAAATAAAAGAACAATCGAAACAGTGGATACGACCTGGTTCACTACCCCTTGATAAGGCTCAGTGCGACTTTGTCGGCAAATAAGTGAATGACTTCAGTATTCTGGGACTCGAGGGATGTGATTTTGATTGATTATCTAGTAAGTTATCACACTATAAACTCTGATAGAAAGTGTGTCTTACAATGTCGTTTACGAGAGGGAATAGAATAAAGCTTCTGCGGCGGAGTTTATTCTCTGAAGTAAATACTTGTATACGGGCGTTATCATCGAGATAACGCCCGTGCTAAGATGTTTGGGCAACCAATGGCTGAACTATTACCGCATCAGCCTTATTCACCTGATCTGGCACCATCAGACTTCGCTCTGTTCCCTAATCTAAAAAACTCATAGGAGGTCAAACGTTTGCTGCAAACGACGAGGTCAAAACAGCAGTAGACGCCTATCTTGACTCTAAGGAAGAATCTTTTTTTTTTTTTCATAGGTCTGAATGCTTTAAATGAGAAATGGCAAAATTGCATCAACTTGATGGTTATTATGTAGAACAATGAAAATATAACTGATTTAGTGTGTTTATTTTTTTGGCTAGGTCGAATAATTTTCGATCCACCCCCGTATTTATTCGGTATAGTAAAGAGAAAATAAAATATTGAATTGGCACAAATTCGTAATATTTATATTATTTACGGAATTAGTTGTGTCAATTTGGTACTACAAGAAATCACCACTTCTGGGGAAAAAAATCTGTTAAGGTTTAACCAGAATTTTAAATAGACGAATTTAATTAAGTAGTCTCTTCGTATTCACGATCAAGAAATTATTCTTCCTTAAATACTACAAGAAACAAACAATGGAATCAGTC
Source organism: Eumaeus atala (assembly GCA_017140195.1). Lineage (NCBI taxonomy): Eukaryota > Metazoa > Arthropoda > Insecta > Lepidoptera > Lycaenidae > Eumaeus > Eumaeus atala. The sequence goes on from JAFELO010000694.1 coordinate 447,840, forward strand.
CAGTTTCCTATAGGGGTTAGTAAAAAGTTAGGGAATGAAGTCTTATCTGGGCAGTTATCCGAGATTCCCTGCTGCTACCCTGTTCAATGTCCTGTATATGTAATTATAAAGACAATCCACTAAGCAGCAGACTGTTCTTCAATCCTTGAATATTTGAAGATTATAGAGACACGATATCTTCATATTAATTCCAACTCAAAAAGGAAAAGGAGTCGATCTCTAAAAAGGAACACACAACCAATAAGATCCCGACTATTCTCTTGGCTTCCTCCGCCAACTAAAACCGGGCAATATATATACTCTATTACAATAAAATATAATTTAACATACAACTTTCACAAGTGGCATATACTATTCAAACAAACACAATAATGATACGGTCTATCAAGTTAATAGCCTTACGGATCATTTGAGGAAGAGAATTAAGACATTTTAACATTAATAAAGATTTTTCGAAGCATAAGATGAAACATTACCACTACACCTCTCCTAACACTAAACACTAAAACCTCTTAAACAAAACTCACATTTAAGCATCTAGTATTGGATGCAAAAAGAAAACTTTAGCATTGCTGCCCGCATGAGAATTTGTTACTTCAATTATCCCAAAATAACATTATAAATAATTAGTTTTTGTTCACTGTATACCAAATATACACCATTCATACATTTATCTCTAACAAATATTACTACATTCATAATGTCACATGATGATTGAGTTAGTGCCTATTAGACCTCGGCCTTTCAAAAAGAGATAGGATCACTATGGACCTTACTCACAGCTACTAAGTAAATACAAAACGATAGGATACTCTGGTACATAATATTTATTTCCTTTTCAAATTACTATTCGTGTACTAAAGATGTAATACGGACGAACATCCTCGAAATAATGCACATAGACAATGCACCAACAAGTGTCGTAGAGCAACACCACATGTAACAGTACATACAAAAAATAAAAACAATTTAATATGGATAATATCCTGATATATTCAAATCCTTAAAATGTTGCATACATATTCCATATACATCTTTGTTATCTCCTAAATACAATCTACTTAAACGGTGGTATAAGTGAGCTAACAAATTATCAGCCTTCATCAAGTTATAACGTTTATGTGTTGACTCTGAAATAGTTTTAATTTTACACAATGTTACTACATCCGTTCAAATCTTCTAAAATATCTAAGGGACTGACTAAAATATCTTCATATGAAAATGTAGCTGATTGTTTACGGAGAGCCACTACAGTACTAGCTGGTGTTTCATTTCGAACTAATGTTCCATACTCTAATTCAGCCTTTGGCAAGGATGCAAATTTAATAGGGTGTAATATTTTATGATTTCCTTACCAATACGTACACAAGAAAATATAATATATAAATCATAACTTGATATTTATATAAATTAGAAGTTAATATTGACAGATACAACTAAATTTGTTTTAAAAAACATTTAAATACTGTTTTCAAGACTCAATATTACAAGCTGCAAGCAAAGTCAGACAAAATTTCTATTGTTAGAAAATACATTTAAACAGAGTGATTTTGATGCTTTGTGGATTTTATGTAATTACATTTGAAAATTGAGTAGCTAAGTCATTGTCAACATGTCTAATCACACACTGTATATATTGGATAAATAATAATTATTGTTAACATCCAAATTTGATACCTGCTTAATTATTATAATTTAGTATAACAATAATTTTTATATTATATTTGCAATTAGTCCAATCAGTTTACTGTACTACAATTACCTGCGAAATGTATAACTTAGATTCCGGCTATAGTGTTCATTACTGTTACAAATTTAAATGTGATAAGTTGTATTTTAAGAATAAAATTGTTATTTCTTCTTATTTTTCATTCAAACAGCTACTTACTTTTCATTCAATATTTTTATTATAATCGTAGTTTGACAATACAAATATTTAAAGAAAATGTAAATTTAGTTTGAATAATGAAACGATTTTTAAAAAAAATATTTTAAAAATAGAAAAGCCGAGGCAGTATTAAATTATTTTATTTCTGATACTCTTTTACAATTTATAAACATCCACCTAGATGTCGAGCTCAAAATAAAATTACTCTCTCTCAACGATCATGAATCTAGATTTGACATAATAGCACAATGTCTTGAATAATGTTTCGGTAACATGAAAATCTTGTATTAAATTGTCCAGTAATTTGTATATCTATATTTATCATTTTTGGTTCGTAAATGAAAAAATGGCTACTGGGTAGCATGTCAAGCCGAGTTCAAACAAAAGAAACTCGCAATACAGCATTGCGTCTATATTTGCACGGACCTTTTTAAATCGCTTTTTACTCGCGATTACTTACAATTACTAAGAAGCTGTGTAATATCCAAATATGAAATTAGAATATTATTAAAATATCTAAGCAAAATACGCATACAAACTTTACCTAGAATATCACCTGGTGAATAAATAATGTTTTTAAACAGTTTCTACTATTTATTGATATATTTTTACATTTACGACTGGTCTCGATTTTTTATCCTCGAATATGCGAAAATATTGATCCTTCATGATTTTTTCATAGTCAGCCCTTATTATATTCACTGCTGGACATAGACATCTTTAAATTAACGCCTACGCGACCGAACTACTGCTACTCGCATTCATCCCGGAATAGCTGCTGCAAGGAGTTCGCCTTCCCACCTTGTGAACGGTGGTTCAATACTTCATTTTCCTATAAGCGGCCTCCACTCCAGAACCATACTGGCCCATCTGCCATCTGCTCTTCAGTATGTGTGACCAGCCCATTGCCACTTCAGTGACCTTATTCGTCGCGTGATGTAGGATACTTTAGTCCTCTGTCTTATGACTTCGTAACGAATTCTTTCGGACAGAGAAACACCCAACATATCACGTTCAATAGCCCATTGAGCTACCGCCAACTTGCAGACCAGTCCAAAATTAAGAGGCCATGTTTCGGCCCCATATGTCATCACAGGGAGAAGGCACTGATTGATGACTTTTGTATTCAAGCTATGCGGTGACGTGAGAATGTGACGAAGCTTCCGGAATGCTGCCCAACCCAACTGAATCCTTTTGTCGGTTTCCTTCTCGATATTATATCTACCCAATTGCAATAGTTGCCCGAGGTAGACGTATTCGTCTACGACTTCGAGAACAGCATCATCGACGTTGACCGGCCTAGGGAGAACGTGTTCGTTGAACTTGACCTTTGTCTTGTCCAGGTTCAACCTATGGCCAATACGTCAGGAGGATTCATTTAGGCTGTGCAGCAGTTCCTGCACAATTCGGTCAACACAACGATATCGTCAGTGAAACGAAGATGTGAGAGGTACTCGCCGTTAATATTTATGCCGCATTCTGCCCTGTTTAAAGTCTCAAAGATATCCTCCAAAGCATTATTCAACAGCTTCGAGGAAATAACATCATCGTGTTGCACTCCCCGATATAAATTCGTTATTGATGTAATTTTTTTATTATTACAGGATGAAAAGAATTGACGTATTGAAAATATATGGAACAATGAAAGGAATAGAATATGGTAGAAAATTGTAGTCGCGGTGCGTGATGCGAAATACAGTATGATGAAGAATAGGTGGTCTTCGATGATTGCGTTGGTTGTCGTGATTGTACTTGTGCGGAGATGGGATTGTGTGGTGCGACCCCAGGGAATGTGACTAGTGGGTGTTCCAGACTTGTCATCGCGGTATGGAGTCCTTGCAGGTATGCACATATTATGTTTTGTTAAACCTGAGAAGGTTATAACCATTGGTTTATTGGCATAGATAGTTATAAACATGCACAGAATGTATAAATAGCTATTGCTTTCTTGAATGCGCAATAGTCCTAACCAAAACTCTAACGGACAACATAACCATGATACACAAACAGACGTACCGTCTATAGGTACGATACGTTACATCACGGTTTTGCCATGGGTATAGATTTTCAATTGTTATTATTTTATACTTTACTGCATCTACACAAGCAAGTAATATCAAGCCAAGCATCCCAATGAAATGATATAAGACGCGGGGTTAAAAATGTGATGTGTAAACTCAGCCGGTGCTTTTACACTTCATATTTTTTCCCAGTGTAACGCTTTACCGCACTTACGTTACTTATATTTCTTGCGCAACTTTTACTTCAGAATAATCTGCAAGTCTGTCACGCACGACCTTTTTTAATTTCCAGTAACAAATACGGACGAAATGCACACAAGAAGAAGAATATTATCAAATCTATTTAGACTTACAACACAACCCTCTTAAGAATAATATCGAGATTTATATGATTCTTCGTGTTATACCGCAAAGGAAATAAATACAAGTACTAATCTGTCAGTTTATGCTATAGATAAGTGAGATAGCGATTCTTCCAGTGGCTGGCCAATCTGGCTGAAAACCAAAAGTTACTAGTAAAACTGTAATAAATTTCATCGCTATTTAGGAGAATTTCAACATAATTTAAAAAAAGAGGAGCCTTATAATTCGACCTGAATGCTTTTTCGTATGTTGCCAATTCGCAAATTGTTTATCTTTTTGTTTGAAATGTATACTTAAAAATTGTAACATCGACACACAAATGAATGAATGAATGAATGAAATATGTATAGTATAAGTTATAAAATATAAACATACATAAATACGAATACTATATACCTAAAAGATCGATGATAGATTAACTCACACTGCTGGTCATCTCCACAAAAATCTGTGGGGGTTTACGGGCATCGAGGCGGACCTCATAACCCGGGTAGGGTCGCAAGGGGACGACTATCCCCTTGGTAACGAGGCCGCAATAATTTGCGGGTTTGCCATCGTGGCTTATTGGCTCAGGGGAATGTAGGCCTCTTTAGGGCCTGCGTGTTGTGTGGTGTGTTGTGACTGTGGTGAGTAGTGATTGGATGTGTTACGCATGCGCATGTGTGATCCTCGTCTGGATCGTAGGACACGCAGTCCCTAGTCCGCTTGGTGGATCACGGGGGG
>JAFELO010000694.1:452856-475387 GCA_017140195.1 Eumaeus atala
GGAGTACACGCGGATACGGTCTCCCGTCAGGTGGTCGCGCGTGCAGCGGGGTCGGGTCGCGTAGATGAGCATGCGGTCCATTGTCTACCTTATTGAACATAGCACTCGACAATCGAACCAAAAACTCATCCAGCGACTCCATTCGCAATCACGTCATTGCGGACGTAGCGACCGGCACCCGTGATGACCCGTAGGGATATATTTTGCTGGGCTTGCAGGCGTTTTCGCTGGGCCTGGGAGGTTAGCGCATACCATACGAGGGCGGCGTAAGTGAGGCGTGACCGGATATATGTCTTGTAAGTCCCCAGTTTCGTCCGTGTAGGAAATCCGGACGCCACAGAAATGCGCGGGCCGTTCTCGCCTGGTTGACCGCTCGATCCGCCTGTGAGACCATCCGCAGCGCGCGGTCGATACTGCATCCGAGGTACACGACTGGGGATTCCCAAGACACATCCTGGTCTCTGAACTTTAACCGCCCCGGCATGGAGCGCCTCTTGCTGACATATAGCGCCGTCGTCTTATCCACGTTGACGGACATGCGCCACCTGCCGAGCCACTCCGGCAACCGGTCCAGCATGCGCTACATGCACCCAGTTGCGAGCTCCAGCTTTCGGGACGAGGTTACGTATACGCTGTCGTCGGCGAACAGCGCGAGCATGACGTCCACCTCACCCTCTCTCGAAGGATCATTGAGTGTGTGATGTGATGTCGTTGGTGTAGGCCGCGTACAGGCAAGGGGATAGGCAACTCCCCTGTGGCACTCCGGCACGTATGGCCTTCACCGAGGAGTGCCTCCGCTCCACCGCTACCCGGAAGGTCCTACCTTACCTACCACTAGTCCCACAAACGCCAGCGGGACGCCGGCGTCCATCAACTTGTACAAGAGTCCCTGGTGCCACACCCTGTCGAAGGACTTCTCCATATCGAGAAAAACTGTGACAGAGTGTCTCCCCTTGTTCATCTCTACGGACAAGTGGTGGATGGATCACCCGCGTCAGTTGCTACGTGGTCGAGTGGCCGCTCCGGAAGCCGAACTGTTCATCCCTTATGGATCATCACCAGCATTGTGGGGGGATGTCAACGGGGCCTGGGGTTTGCGCCTCGAGAGGCGAAGTGCGACTTTCCGCAGCTCAGAGGGGGAAATGAAATCCTTCCCGCTGAGTGGCGGAGTCGGGCTCTGAAGGAGCTCTCGAATGCGGCACTCCACCTGCTCGTGATGCTCTGCGAACGACGGCGCCGCTGGGTGTGGTGAAAACTGCGTGTGTAGATGTGATGCGAGCACCTCGGCGCGAGCCTGCGCTCCGTAGTGTTTCGCGCCTGTGGTGTCTAGAAGTGGAGTGATGGTGGTCTTTGGCCTCGTGAGACGTCTGTTTAAGGCGAGCAGGCTGGTGTCGTTTTCGCTGGCATGGAAGACTGTACTCTCCCAGCCTGCTCCATGACACTCCCTCACCTTCGCAGACAGCTCCTCGGGCAGCTTGTTGAGTTGTGCTTTGATCCTCGGACAGCGGGTATGGGCCCAGAGTTTCCCCGTCTGTCGTTTCCTCTGTAGGTCCGCCAGTAAGTAGGCTCGGGGGGAGCTCACCACGCTGGCGCGCTGCCTCCGGTACAACGGTGGTCGCCGCCGCCTGCGCCTCCCGGATTTTTTCCGTGAAGAGTCGAGCGGCGGCCTCCATCTTGTCCGGACTAGACAGTTGCCCGGCGATGGTGAAGTCGACTAGGCTATCCTAATATACAGCCCAGTGGATCCTCTCCCTGGTCCGCACTACTTCCCTAAGGATTGCTCTGGAATCAAGTGTGACGAGGATGGGTAGGTGTTGATTGTCGAGGTCGTACAGGACCTCGATGTCGACCGTGGCCTTGAGGTTCTGGTGTAGGGCGATGTCCAGAATGTCCGGGCTGCTCAGGGGATCCATAGGCAAGTGTGTAGGATGCGGCGTTCCTTGCACCGTGAAGCCACGCTCTTCCGAATCCTTCTGCAGCCTGAAGCCAGCATTGTTTGTGACGGCCGATCACCAAGCTGGATTCGTGGCGTTCTGGTCGCCGACCAACAACACCTGGCCGCCGTTGCCAAGAAAGTTGTGGAAATCACCAAGGTCAAAGCTGTTCCCGGGATACGCCTATATCCCCGGGATATCCTGTCAGTACGCCGCGTAGATCCTGAGTTCCGCCCCCGCCATGTGAACGACTATACCAGTCCAGCCCAAGTCGGTGAAGGGGCCCTGTCTCAGTTCGTTGTGGACGACGTCCCGCCGAACGAGCACAGCCGTACCTCTGAACGGCCTCCCGCTCGGCGACACCTCGTCCCTCCGATACGCGACGTAATTCGGTAGCCGGAGGCTCTGAGTCGGCCTCAGCAAGTCTCGCCCAGCAGGATGTCATGTAAGTCATACTGTTGTGCGAGCAGCCGAAGACTGTTCTTCTTTCCTCCTATACCCACGGGGTTCCAGTAAGCGACCCTGAGCTCGTCACGATCCATCACTGGCTCCCCGTTGGTTGGCTCCGAGCTTGTGTGATTTGCGCCCAGATACACGGGTCCCTGAGCATTCTGTACAGCTCGTCTTTCACGACCCCCCTCAGCTCCTCCTTGACGATCTCTCGGATTAGCTCCCTGAGATCGTCAACGTGGACCCTGGGCTCGTCGCGCCGACGCTGCTCCCCTTTGAAGCGCCTCGGTTCCCGCGCAGGTGGGGGGGGGGCCTTATGTCCGTGGTGTGGGAATTGGTGTCTGTGGTGTTGGGTGAGTCAGTGCGCGTGATGGTGAGCGTGCGTATTCCGGGTCCCTAGCCTGTGAGGTTACGCGGCGCACTGCGGTCGCGGTGGTCTCCTGTTGCGGAGGGTGCCAGCTTTGGACGGCCACGGCTTGGGGCTTCCTCTTGCAAGTGTGCCTCCCCTTGGGCTTGGTCGTCTTCACCTTCCTGGGTATGGGGTCGTTGGCCGGGGCGGCAAGGGATGAGCCTGGGCCGTACTCAACCTATGCCTCCCACCGCACGGAACCGCGGGCGCATGAGCGGCGCAGTGTCGGCCATGAGGGACCAGTATAAACTGGTCTCCCTACACAGCGGGCTTGGGTGATGGGTTGGTGGATGGCCATGCATCGGGCTCTGGCCTCCCTGAGGAAGGCCTTACACCTTCGGTCATTGGCCGTGTGAGGGCCCTTGCAGTTGGCGCAGGTCGGGGTGGCTCCTCTCGGCAGCGGGCAGTCCCCGACTACATGTACCCCACCGCAGCGGACGCACCTAATCTCCCGGTAGCAGTTCGTTAAGGAGTGTCTGAAGAACTGACAACGGTGGCACTGTGCTGGTCTCTGTCTGCCCTTCCACCCCTCCACGACCACTCCCCGCATGCAGAGGAGTTCTCTAAATAGTCGTGTGAGCTCCTCGCTTTTCAGGTGGTCCAGCTGCGCATGGTACAGGCAGTCGGGTCTCCCGCCTCTCGCCGGTATATGCCGCACGAACCGGGTAGCCCAGGCCCCTGAGCTCCTCGGCGATGCTCTCGGTGTCAGTCGACTGTGCCAGAAACCATATGCCCTTTCCAAAGGCCCGGGCGTTGGGAGCGTGTCCCAGCACGTCACGCAGGGAGCGGAAGTGCCTCTGCCAGTCCGGCAGAAACTCCACGACTATCTTTGGGCACTCCGATAGCCTGCGCGGCGGTTGGGACTCACTGGGGTTGCGGACAGTAGTAGGCAGGTATGGTGGGGGGGTAGGGGTACACCTTATTGGGGGTACCTTACGGGGTCTCTCCAGAGCGGCGGCAAAGCTGCGATATCGAGTCGCGTCGACCGACTGGAGAAGGCAGGCTCGACGTCCCCGGCAGACACAGCAGTCGAAACGGAGGCGGCTCACGGCGTCGTCGACGAGTCCTCCTCGGGCGTCGCTGGGCCAGCCATTTCCGACTCACGAGCCGCAGGCGACGTAGGCGGTGATGCAGGCGGTGATGGGCATGAAGACCGCGGTGATGAACGCGGTGTTCGCGGTGGCGATGGTGAGGTGGTGGTCGAGCGCGGTGATTCCTCCACTGAGACCACTTATAAGGTCCTTCAGTGGGCGAGGACGCCGTGCGCTTCTGCGGTCGTAGCTCCTCCAGCTTCGCTAGGAATTCCCTCCGTTCTTCTTCAGAAGGGAACAGGGGTCTTCCGTTCGACTTTCTTCCGTGGCATGGTAGGCGGCTCCGGTGGTGGATGGTCCTCCGTCGGACTCGCTGTCCACTCCCCCGACCTTTCTTCAAAAAGGTCGGGGACTATGTCGCGCGGTGCGGCATCGGACCTGTTGGGTGTAGGTCTCCTTGGTCACTTACAATAGACTGTACATATATGTATACAAAAGCGCGTTGGCTTGTATTTAAATGTTAAATACAGATTCACTTAACATAAACATACATAATCATCTATACCTATTATGCACATTCGTATCCGGTTACGATAGTAAATTGTTCAGATTGGTTTTCCTGGTGATTACAAAATAATGGTGTATATGAATCCAAACTAAATAGGGTCACTTTGATTCATAACCTGACAAGCATGATGTTACCATAGATATAAATTTTCAACGAATCCACATATAATATTGATGCCAAATTTTGGTAACAGTTGGCATAACAGGAATTAATTAAAATATACATAGTATGAATTTCACGAGTATCAATATGAATAGTTAAACGAATAATATATTTTATAAATAACAGATTATTTAATCTATTTAGGTTTTTTTTGTAATATATTTTCCTCTATGTATTATTTAATTTATTTTAATCGTATAAGTCCATTTTTGTATATACTATAGTTATTAAGCGTATGATAACCTGAAAGTAACATATAAAAAGCTTTTTATACTTATTAATCATAAAATAAACAGAGTATTTTATTACTAGTTAATATAATTGGTATACACCAATTGAAATATTTAAATCGGATGTCACAATAAACAATGTTAAAAGATTTATTTAGATAAGAGATTTTTCTTATAATAATTTTTATTTAAATGTAATATAATGTTTTTCAAAATATTAATTATTATCGAAGTGTTTTGTACGACCACACAAAGCGTAGCTAGTTTAAGCACTGTAGACAGGAAGCAAAGGAATTTTTATTGCTACAGTCAGAAAGATTAATTATAAACCAAACGAATACACAATGTTCTACTCATTTCATTTTAATGTTTGTTTTACTTTACCTAAGGGAAAATAATGCTTTAATGTAAAGAGGAATTCACACAATCATTTATAAAGCGTACACATCTCGTTTTATTCCGATATTACTTTCATATTGTTATCTAAACAGTGGTACATTACATATATCTTATTCAGTTTAACAAGAACGTAACGTTAATTATTTCTGTGAGCATCTGGTTTGTATTGAATAAGATTAGTATTACAATAAATTATATGTTTCCTTCTTAACATTGTATTTATGGTATACATGTAATATAACTTGAAGTTTTATTCATGTAATCGTGACATTATATACGAGCAAAATTGATAACAACTTAAAGCAAAATGAGCAAAACTTACTTTGCAGGCGTGGTTTTTACAAATGAAATTCCAATAAATTTAGATTTAATCATGATAAACATAGTCAAATAATAAAGTCGGCCGTATGTGCTAACATTGACATTAGTCACATTCTCAGTGAGAGAAAAAGAGAAGAGGTGAGAATTCCATAGTTCACATTGACTATCACACTCCACACCTCCACAAGGATGAATAAATACTAAAAGGAATAGGCCCCAGTATGGAGCCCTGTAGGTCTCCCCTATTAATGTGACAACGTTGCGATGAGAACACATTTTCCTCCTTGTTGTTTATTTCTACGATCTGATTGATAGATGTTTTTAGATAACTAGCAAACCACAGTACAGATGCCTCATTTATCCATAGAATCGTAGCTTTGCTAATAGTAGATTGATATTCATACCGTCAAATGCTCTACAAAAGTCAAAGAACTCTATTATCGTTACATCATGAGTATCCTGTACGTGTAAGTTATCATCGATCACATTAATCAGGGCAGTAGTTGTGTTGTGATGATGTCTATATATATATATATATATATATATATATATATATCCCATTAATTGCTATTATTTAATATATTCCGTTAATTGCTTGCAGACAATTTTTTCAAAAATTTTAGAAGCACACGGTAATATACTGATTGGCCGCAATTTTAGTGTGTGTTATTATAGTGTGTGTATAATATAACACAGAACATGGAAGGAAGATATTTTATTATAGTATCGATATTTTTAAAACAAGCGTCAACAATCTCGTCACTACCACCCACAATATACGCTACCAATAGGTAGTATAACAAGACGTGTACAAGGTTTATCAGAAAAATTACTGAACAAAACGTTTTCAATACAAATGTTTTTGCATTTGTTAAGAACACAATATTGTCATCATAATCTACGCAGTAAATAACGGTACATACGCACATTAGAGACAAACAAAACTTTAAGAAAAAAACCTTGTCATGTCGAGAGTACATCTAATGCGATGTTTAGCATTGTATGGTCCTGAGTCTCGACGCGCAAAAATGCGTCCGTCACGAGTCCACACGTACCGCCACCCTGCCTCCTTTGCCCTAGTCCGCGCAGCGTAAAACAATCGATGATTACCTTTCATAACTCTATCATTAACGATTGCGTGTCAATATTGAATCCGGATGAACCGGCACCAAGCTGCAGTCGCGCATTGTGCAGCAAATCGTCCCGCACCTTGCGCCGAGCGACTCGCACACATATTGCGCGCGTACGCGGCTACTCCGAGGTAGTCAACACTCGCCGAATACCGACGCACTGGACGCTTATTATGTCCCGGGCGTCCATTCTGAGACCCAACTTATTGCTCACAAGACTGACTACGCGCATAAGGTTTTCGCCGTCAAGTTCAGTTATACCTGTGATCTCGACATCATTCTGCATCAGATCCTGATCGCGGTCGTTTATTTCCATCATGAGCTGTGTTATGGTGTTATCACTAGCATCCCGGGGCTTTTCCTTGTTCTCTAGTTTCGACAAGTGACAAAAGACAATGTTCCTAAGGGATTGTTGAACTCGACTAAGGTCGATCTAATTGAGCTAATTTCCTGTCTAAAAGAATTCATCTCGTTTGTACAAGCTGACAGTTCATTGCGAAGCAAATCGACCGCCATCGTCATAGCTTCGATACTACACAAGCTATTGGCGTCTACAAATGTATCCGGACAACCATCATTACTTTTGCAACCCTTGCATAACTATTTGGGTGCGGATGTGCTATTGGGGTTTAGGTTCGCCAAGCACCCGCGAGGAAAGATTAGGCAACATCTCATGCATTGAGCACCGTTTGAAGATGATGTAAACTTAAATTGATTATAACTTATATTGTTTCTTGTTTATTTGTGTTAAACGAGATGTCGCTAGTAACAATTCTCTCAAAATACTTTAATGATATTCAGATACTTGAAAATCTTTATATAAAAACTGCAGCTTCGTACTTACAGAATTCCAGTGCTTGAGTGTGGGCTGAGCACTAGCTTATTCTTTCTTATATTTCACAACGGTAAACACAAGACAAAGGACGAGCAGCTGATTGTCAATATTACTTGTTTTCAATTACGACTATACGGTAATTCTTCATACAAACATTTGTGAGGATAATTTGGACATGTCATTTTCTAAATTAAAACACGTAAACTGACTTTAGCGCAAGTCTTGTAATCAATTTGATGAGACGAACCGAACTACGTACGGTTTGTACCACCGCCAAAACGAGAAAAAAATGTTTAAATACGTGTTGTCTAATTGTAAACGTAAGAGTATTTTGTAAATGAAATGATGCGAGGCGCTACACCTGCACCAAATAGGGCAAAAAATAAACCCCTATACCAATATGACGGCTAGAAGTTGCTTGTGGTGAAAAAAAAAAGGAAATTTGTTGAATCCTAATTATCAGCTATTTAATAGTAATCATGTATCACACACACAAAGTAAGTATGTATGTATTGTTTATGTCTACAGTTAAGTGTATTTACCACAGACTTCAGTCAATGCCTTAGCAGTCTGTATTCCAATTAATATGTAGTGGGCTACAAGTAGGAGGAGTGCACTTGATATATAAGGCTCTGTGTCACTGAGATACGTAATAATCAAAGGAGGGGCGTAGTGAGAATCCACTTATGTACGCATGTCTAATATCTATACTAATAAAATAGAGCGGAAGTATATGTTTGTTTGTTTGAACGCGCAAATCTCAGAGATTTCTGGCCAGAATCGAAAAAAATATGTTTGTGTTGAATATTCCATTTACCGAAGGCTATAAACTATCCAAACTTGGACATAATATTAGCACTATTTTACTACAGACAAGCTACTTTTATTTGACTACAGAGAGAAAAACATCAGGACAATGGCAAGAATGTAATATTGTTTTAAAAGGGGTAAGTAATAGAGTTCTTCTACATGTCTTAATATTTATTGCATTGCTTTTATCACTTACTTAGTGTTTCCTAAAATCCCATTGATATTAATATAAGGAAAATGTAAATGTACTCTAAAGACTTTTTGTCTCACAAACTTTACATAAATTCTTAAAATCTGAATAATTACGAATTAAAACAATCTGTAACGAATTATTTCCTCCAATTTGGCACGTCGACACAGTGAACAAAATGTATGAATAACAAAACATCAAAACAATTCTCTTCTTCGAAATTAACTTCTCATTCTGTATGTTTCTGTATGTTCTCATATAAAATGTAAACAAGTTCTACTATTAGGTAGTGCCATGCTGCACTGCTTACACTCAGATTACACAGCAGAAAAATTCAGCTTTGCTGTTGCGTTTTTGTTGGTGAGTAGCCGGTGGCCACTTGGAGGGAGGAGGAACGTGGGGCAACTCATATGCATGACAATAGTGTTGATGTCCATGGGCATCGGAATAGTAATATTATGTTGATGTCTTAAGTTCACGCGAATGTTAGAGATTACAAGAAGACTACTTTTACGAATTTTATCGCGGTTTATTAAATCATTTGTGTAGCCCGATCCTTGCGTTAATCGGAACAACTAAAAATATGATTCTTCGGGTACTTTTAAAAACTTTGTACACCAGTGCATCTGTCATCTCAGTCCACCCGTGACCATGGTTGCTGTAAAGCTTTTGAAACGTCGGGGTACATAAATAATTTAATAAACCGCGATAAAATCCGTAAAAGTAGTTTTATTGTAAAGTAAGGTTATGACTATTAAATGAAATATTTCAAAAATGTATACTTTCAAATACTTCTCATAATATTATCACTTTTTTCGCTGCATACCCCCAACTATCCCAACAATCTGTTTGTACTGAAAGTCACTAAAATTAAAAGGAGAACAAGCTCCTGCTATTTTTAGTGAGCTTTTGGAACGAGGTTACGTACGCGCTGTCCCCGTGTCTCCCGCGCTCCCGCTCATGCTCGCGCTGTTCGCCGACGGGAGAAGGTGAGGTGGACGTCATCGTCCACCTCACCCTCTCCCGAAGGATCGTTGAGTGTGGGGATGTCGTTGGTGTAGGCCGCGTACAAGCAAGGGGATAGGCAATTGCCCTGTGGCACTCCGGCACATATGGCAATATGGAATAATAACTATTCCGGACCGCGTTCCGAACAAGAACGAGAGGGCTGGGGCGCAAGCGGGACGGCACTATCACTCCCTCACCTTCCGGCAAGAGAGAGACAGCAAGCGTTTCGGAGTGCGTTCGTGTGTATCGACTTATAACTTAAATAATTATGTGATTGTGTGATCACATGATAGCGCCATTAAGTAACAGCAGCTATCACTTTACGTGTGGTCCATGAGCTCGGTGGTCCATTGGCAAGCGTTGTTAGTCATAAAAACTGTATATATTTCTGACGATATCTTTCATATGCGTATTACGCTCCATGAGCTAGCTCAGCCATTCGTTCTTTACATCAAAATCAACAAAAAAATGTCAATATATATTTTTATATAGTGTAGGAGATGTTGCTTTCTTATTAAGAACCAATAGCTAATAAGTAAGTAGCGTTAAGTAGTTGTAGGAAGCATCCCGTGAATGCTAAGTATAGATGACAAAGGATTTGTTAGTTCAAGAAAATATCGAGCCAGTTAACGCATATTTTTTACTTGTCCTTGTCCTTGCTTTGTTTTTTGCAGGGCTTAGGACTTAGAATTTTTGAACAACTTTCTCCATGGATTTCATCCTTCACGAATAAATAGTGACAAATTTTTAAATATAAAATATGCTATGAAATATGGAAGTTTATAAATGTAACTATTAAATATGATAATTAATAAAATTTCATTTAGATATAAAAAATAAGATCCTTATGATCCTCCTAAAACGAGGCAGGCTAAAAATATAATAATACATTTTTATTATATTACGAACAATATAAAATTGAAGATAGCAGACTGATGTTTAGAAAGCGAAAAACAAAAAATATAATTCTATTTATCCAAAAATATTTCAGTCAATTTTACGCCTACTACTGGCTGATATCTCTTGTGGAATATCCTATATTTAAAATTGTAAGGAAACCCGGAATAATAGAATGACACTTTAGGATAAGGTGAGAAATTGTTGCCGACAAGGTTAATTATCGATCTAGCCCCTCCACCATGGTTCTAGCCTCGTCGTGGCGGAGCCCTTGCTCAGTAGCCTGAAGTGAACCCAGATGAATTCAGTTGAATCGTGGGAGATGCTCTTATAAGAAGAGGGGGCAACAGAGCAGGAGGGGGACTCTTGCACACGGAGTAAGGGGTAAAGATAGGAAGCTTACCCCATTATACTGTCCCATAGTCGGTGGGATTGTCCTGTCATACGGAGCAATCCTTCTGTGGAGGAGATGCCAGACCCTTAGGAGACTGTCTAGACGTACCCTTGTGAATTGTAGTTCCGGGATCTCATCAAAGACGTCACTGATGGCACTCGCGGAGTTTTTCGTAGGTATTTGTCACTAGAATGTACGCTATTGGAGTCCACTTAAGGCCGGAGAAGGCGCGGAAATACCTTTCTCCGGGTCAAAAAAAACGCGACCACAGAACTATTGCCAACAAGGCTAACTAAGTAAGTCGAAACTTATTTACGGGAACAAATATATCTTAGGAGTTGTGTGAGTCGATAACTTCGCCAACGTTAGGCTCGTGAAGTGTAGCACCTAACTAATACCTGATCCTTGATTAGATCATGTAGTATGTATCGTCAGTACGCTTTCCTTCACATACTAATATTAAAAGATCCGACCGCAATGTAAGATATATTGGGGTCGGATCTTTTAATATTAGTATGTGAAGGAAAGCATACAATGCGTGACGGAGTATTTGCCTATCGATTCTCAGCTAAAACGATGTCCAAATGTGGGGCGGGAGTTCTAAAAGCGGAATGTAAAATATGTCGATCTACTAGTACATTGTGAGAAATATACAAGTCTTAAATAATTTCTACTTTACAACGCTTTTATATAAAATGTTACAGCTCCAGGAGACTTAAATTGTATACTTTGCAAGCAAAGAATACGGCTTTATGCGAACATTGGCCATTGTGCGGCTTAAAAGCGTCTAAACATTTTTTTGGATAATATGTTGCTACATGTTTTTCAGAACATAAAATGTAAAATTTCATTTCGTAAAAGCATTCGTTCATTTTAGTAACAAAATTTGAATGAAAAATAAAACTTTTTACTTATATTCTATGTTTAACTAAATTTCACCTAAGTGAGTTCGAAAGTAGATTGTTAATTTCTTTTCGAATGAAATACTTTTTGCTTTATATTTTTGTTTATACTTATATTCTAGTTTACTTTTCAAAAAGATTCGCGTAGATGATATTCCACTATTTTTAGAAACGTTTATATTTTATGTATAAATTTGGATAAGCACACAAATGATACAAAAATGGACAAATGTGTATGACGTTATCGTCTCAATTAGCACACTGACGAGGCTGTCAAAAGTGATAAACTAAACAAATCGCCCAAGTGTGAGTTTGACTGGCGCATAAAAATTTCCGTACCACAATCAATAAATAAAAAGACTCTTATAATTATCGATCAAAAAATCACGTTTCTTGTATGTGAGCCCCTTTAAATAATTATTTTATTCTGTCTTTTTTATATTTGTTGTTATAGCCACAACAGATATACATCACCATGAAAAGCAGCGTGGTGACAGACGGACAGCCGGACGGGCAGTTGGACAGCGGTGTCTCAGCAGTAGATTTCCGTTTCTACCCATTAGGTACGGAACCCTAAAAATGACCAATTTGAGACGCGAAAATAGTTTAATCCATACTAACATAAACTACGTATAGCGATATTGCTTATAACTACTTGACCCAATAAGCTCTCTGCATATAACAATTAACAACCGTACACGGTATAATTACACAGTGCTGGACTTCGTGTGCTTGCGCTTGTAGGGCAAGTTGGCGCGGCGGCGACGTAATATTGCATAATGTAAAATCCTCATTGAGATGGAGGTTTTCGAATAGGTTTAATTAGGTTTTTTTAGGAAGAGGCTACATACTAGCTGAATCCTGCTGGTACGACTGGGGAAGTACCTCTCGCTTACACGATACCGCTGCAAAGTGATGTCTCCGGTGTCGCGTCTCGTGTGCGGATCATCACACGATCATCACACATTCGATTGTTTTTTTGCCCCCTATGCTATGAAATAAAAAAATATAGCAAGTACTTAATTTTGTCTTGTGACTTAAACACAAAACATAAACATTAATTAAAAAATATTTAATAGCACATAAATACATCACATGTACTCTCTGACAATAAATAAACCTTATGTACATAATCACACAACTTTATATTGAAAATTAAATATGATCACCAAAGTCTCCAATTTATGTGATTTTACTGTCACCACTCAGATGACTCAAACAGAAAATTCCGCATCACATCTGAAGAGACAGACAAGAGGCCTGAATTCAGTATTGGAGATAACGGTTTCAGACGCCACTGTGATAGCTCCTAGATTATACAAGAACGTATAAGCAATGTACTTTGATGGATGAAGACGGGAGTCACTCTCGTAGTAAATTAAATTTTAGTTTCAGTTTTCCTTATTGCGAAAATATAATTATTGATATAAAAGTATTTTCAATGTATATTTTATATTAAATATCTAATATAAACTAAAATTGAATATTAAACATAAATTTCATAAAATAAGTTAAGAGGCGACTTCATTTCGAATTTCCAATCGAATAATTTAGTTTTAATTTTTATCACAGATCGAGAATAGTGGCTTTTAATTAATTTACATAAAGATTACTCCGTAATCTTAATTAATATAATAAGATATACATTATATTTTCTTTATTTGATATCATTAGCACAGTTTCGTTTAAAGGTAAATGATCGATAAAGGTCTCCCAAGGAGACCTTTATCGATCGACGTCTGTGTCCGTCCGCTTTGATGCTACGACAGACTTTGAACTACTATTAGAGCTTTGGATATATTCCTACCATGGTTCAAGCTGGTAAGGACATACTGAGTTCGATGAACTTCCACAGCGTGTATACGAATTCATTTTCTCGAGTCAACTCGTAAAAACTTTCAACTTGCAACGTTCCATCATATCTGCAGTAAATAATTCAAAGTTAACATATCTGAGACAACGAAGGTACTCCTCATTAGATCAACAAAAAAATTTGTGCAATAAACTGACGGTAAGGGAATAAGGGACACTTTGCCCACAAAATCAGTATAATACTCTTGTCAGTGAATTCATGTGTAATAATTACAAATTGACTACTAGAATTCCGGCTGTTGTGTAGTATAGGAGGAGACCATCATTCGGACCCTTCCTGCATCGAGGAGGATGTGCCATGCATGGTGCGCAACACTACATCCTCCTAACGGAATTTGGCCGGAACGACCGGGGAGGTACCTCTCGCTTAATTCATATCGCCGTAAGGTGATACCTATTGTTTCCCCCTACGCGTTGCATAAAATTTCACATAATATAACTGAAAAAGAATTACTTTACTTTAATCTCGTTAATGTTCAATTTTGATATTAGACATTGACATAACAATATTAATTTATTCCTTATGATGGATTTAACTTTGCCAGAACTCCGTGGCAAAGCTAGTTTCGAATAACCATGTTACCACCTATTTTTATCTCAGCACAGTAAAAGTAAAAGTTTAAGTGAGGTGGTGCCACGATTTTAAGATTTTAGTAAGGGACAGCAGGTGTGGTACCTCTGGCATATATGACATAGCCATAAAGTGATAATTATGATGTCGCGTTTCGTGCGGTTTTTGAGTATCCGGTGGTATATTAAAGGAGTATGAAGCAACGCATCTGTATGACAAAAATAATGTAGCGCCAATTTCTCGTTTGCCACCATATAATAAATAAAAACATTCCTTCATAGGGAGTTCCTGGGGAAGAAAGGGATTCATGATATTACACTTAGCAATTATTGCAATTAAACCCAATGACAGGAACGCTATCGCCAACTAAAAAACATGTTCAATATTACAGTTTTATGCATTTCGTTGTACACAACATTCTACTGAAATAAATTGTAAATACAAACCGGTGAAGTTGTAATCTGCCCTAATTCTATTGATGTAGAATGTATGGTATGTATGTAAGAATGTAAGAAAAGTCATATATTTTATGTAAATTAGATATGTAAATTTTTACTCTTTTAGATAATAGCATAAGTTTATTATATTATTGTAGTTGTGAATGTCTTTTGGCTACATGCGCATGAATTATTATTAATCTATATAAATCCATTATGAGTAATGTACAAAAGAATAATATTTCCACATCACTAATAACAACTATTGGCATTGAACGTAAAAAGGTCAACGCATTGTAACTTAGATGACGCAGCAAATACACGTATGTCAGTAGGAAGTCAATCAAATTATAAAACAAAATGGGTACAAGAAATAATAAATGAGGTTTTACTGGAGTTACGATCGAAATACCATCATGTATTCGCAGATAAGCATTTATATCATTAAAAACTTTTGAAACGTGAATTTTAATAAACAGTGAAAATAAATTTAATAACAGGTAATTGATGATTTGAGTATTCTTGTAAATTAACAAATCTGATTATACAGGCTACTTAAGTTCAAACACAGCGAAGTAGTTTAAAATAATGAAAAATTGTACGCTGTAACAATGGAAACAAATATTTTACGATGACGTAGTAAGTGCGGTTCACACCAGTAAACGCTTCAAAATAAATGAGATATTATATTTGTTGTGTAATTGAACTTTTATTTAAATGATTTTGGGAACCTTTTGGAAACACTTTGATCATTTTTGTTAAACAATGTCACATCTTCCTTATCATGTGTTCACCACATTGTTACGTTGATGCTTAATTTATTCAAATAATTAATGTATGGAACAAAGTATATGATAATACCCGTTTTTGAATAACTATTGTATTAATCATAATATTTGTCTCTAACGTTGTTAAAGTGCATAAGGTAAGTCGATTGAAATAATAAATTAAAAGTAAACAATATTTTAATTTTTCGTACCTCGCTAAGAATATTTTTATTAAATAACGCAAAATATAAGTATACTTTCTTGTAAATATATAACTAGAAGTAACTAGAAAACTACTTCTACCTATCTCCACATTGGCGAGAAGCCATTGCTATGATATCGCGTTCATTATTCCTTCTTGTAGACGGCCCAGCTAGAGTGGTCTGTTCAGCCATCTGCGGAATTTTAAGGGGATGCGGAAGTCTATAGAGATCGCTTAATCCTTGCTTGTCTGCTAGTTAATACAAAGACCGGACAAGTCCATTGGTTAGACAAGATTACGAGTTGTGAGTAACACTGTGATAACAAATAAAGCTGTGTTTTAATGATTATGATAATGACCGTAACGTGACATTTGAATGAAGTCCCTTTTTTTTTACCAAAACAATATTCTATTCCTTATTGGCCATAACCAAGGGTTTAATAGGTCTACAAACTCCACGAAACACATTTACTCTTGATTAAATTGAAAAGAAGCTATTTATCTTTAAGTTTTTCGTAAAATAAAGTTATGTATCCATATATTTCCTCTAAATAACCTTTTCTTTAAGAAAGCGCGAAATATTATTCTCTTTGAATTACATACGGCTATATTTATTTGTAGTACTGATCGTCTTGCACCTCTACAAGAGTCAAATTGAAACTGAAATGGAATTGGACACTGTAAAAGGATAAGTTATATTTTATTTAGCCCTTTGTAATTATTATTGCGCATGTACTTCGTTAATTTTTCATTTGTTTTTAGATTTGGCGGTAAATAGAAAATTATTTGACATAAACAGTCATGTCAGTTTGAATTTTCCTGCAACATAAATTACAAAAAACTTGTAATAATTCTTTATTACATTTAAGTCAACAAGAAAGTAATGATAGACTTCGATTGGCCTTTCACGCTGAAGCCCCGTATCGTGCTACTGATTACAACTGGTTTATTGTGTTTAAACGTTGTCGCACTTATTTGCGTTGATGAATGAAGATAACACCTATGTTGTGCAGTCAAAAGGTCCCTAAAGACGAGTAGCAAAGTTCTTTTTCTCAGTAGTTCCATTGGATATAGCGATATATTAATGTAAATGAATATTTTTTAGACATATAAATTCACTTGCTAATTTTGCCGGTTATTTTATATTCTAATAAATTTCAGTTAAACTCTCGTCACTATTATATGCCTCGTATTGATATTAAACATTTTTCTTTATTTAACATTTAATTCAATATAAAGCAGTACATTATAACAATTACATTTCAATTTAACAATACGAGACCAATTTCTCTATGAATAGGAACATTAATACAAATTACTACGTAAATAACTACATCTGTTTGTTACAGTTATTGTTAATAACTACTGCCATCGAAACTGGCCTTTTGCCTGTATCCTGGATGTCCAGTCTTGCGTTCTATTATCCAGGTTAAATTATCACATAACTAATACACAGTGTAATATATTCATAACATAAATTTAAAATAAAATTGAGTTTCGATGAGCACAATATTATAGGTAATGTATTAACAAAACATAGAAGAACAAAAATAATTTGTGGTTATTTAAATATTTCTATTGTGTACGACAAGTTACAAATAGGAAGAATATTAGAAGTATAAATTTATGACATTACGTGAATTTTTCCATAATAATAAAGTTACATTTTAACACTTGAATAAATAAATAAACTGTATATAATTTTTCCACAATTATGTATTTTTCTATTTAGTTCCGACTTATCATCACAAGGTAAACAAATACTTTTGTAAGAAAGTAGTTCAATGAAAAAATATCTACAATTAACGGCTTATGTTTATTGTCGCAATTTATGTCTTTAATATTATCTGTGAGTCAAAATTTTCAAATATGGTTCGTAAAAAATGAAAAAATATTTGCAAATTTTAAAATACAATAATTGTACATGATCAAAATAACAGATTTTTTTTTAAGTGTTAACATAAATTTCCATCAAGAAGTAGCAATACACTCATCAACTATAGTTACATTTTGAATAAAACTTTTACTGCGGTATCTCCATACTAAGCATGAAAGTCCTCTTCCTACAAAATTTCTGGCGATCGGACGTGTGTACACTCAAAGACTACACACATGCACACTCAGCTAATAAGTGTTTTAAATACACTCATTTAATTATCCACTACATTAAAAATACACTCATACATAGTTAGCAAAATTTAAATAACACGACAACAAAACACGAACACATGCACACATACACTCTCACATTACATAATATTTTATGCAACCATTTTACCTCACAATATTCAATTTACTACAATTATATTTTTAAAATTGTAAAGTCCAAATTAAAAGTCAAAATAAGGAAGGTTCGTACTCTCAGTAGTCAAACTTACCTTCTGTGTTTGCAGTCAATTAATATTTTACCTACCCGCAACACTGTTTCTAAAGATTCATAATAATTGATGTAAGTAATTTGTTTGCTATGATATTCTATATTAGCAGTGAAGTGTTAAATTTTAAAAATATTATTATATAGATCTTAGTATATACCTACCTAGTATACACTGGAAGAGAACTAGCGTTTAAGATACAGGCTCGGCCTAGTTTAAGCGCTAGTACAAACAGTATTAACACACACCATTTTTGTACGTATGTAGAATAAGGTCATTCTTAGCATTTTAATGTACTTATATGGTAAGTGCTTTTAATAAGCAATTTTTATTTATTTATTATGAGTTAATAAGTAGAGTGCGAGTGCGTATGTGCGTCGTCACGTTTGAATGTTTGTGCATGTTTGTTATTATATTAATGTGTGTGAGCTGGGTGTGTTTATACGTGTGTATGTGTGTTTTCGTAGGCGACAACGAGAGTATACTATTGTTATATTATGTTTACCTAAAAACATGGACTCAATGTCATTATAGCCCTTATAGTAGTCACATACACCCTTCAAAAACGAAATAAGTTGTCCTCTAAATTTTTGCCATTTAAAAGATATGTATATAGATTTAATGAAAATATTTCCTGTAGGTGACAATTAGGTGTAATAATAGTAAGTAAAAAGATACAATCATAAATAAATTTTTTCGAGTTTATACTCGATAAATTTCTTACAAAACTCAAGTAGATGATATATGAGTTTTACGACGCAAACCAGACACCCGTTATAACATAGCAAGTCCTTACTAACTTCTTTGTATAAATAATTTAATTGGTAAGGAGTTGTTTGGCTATTAGGTAACTAGCTATCCTTAAAAAGACTTGAATTTCGCAGAAAAGATGACCTCCATCATGCTAATGCTAACAATATAACATGTCCGTATATATTTTTTTATCGACCGGGCACGTTTTGTAAGTGCGATTTTATTTCCTCCTGCTTAGAAACCGTTCTAAACGCAATTTATATTTCGCTTTAAATTATACTTATATTATTATAATATTTTTTTACAAATGTCGGGCGTATATAACTTTTAAATTCGACTTTAAAACTTTAAATTTTTTAGATTTCTTTACAAAACTATATTTGTCAGCTCCGATACGTGACTGGAACTTACTACTTGAAATGGACATGATTATGAAGTGAGAGATGCGCAACAGGTAAACCTGTTGGGCATGATTGTGGTAAAGACATACATACGCTCCAACGCCGAGTAAGTTTCACACGAATAATCGTGTGAAACTTAAATAAATAAATATGAAGGATACAAATCCTTCATATTTATTATGCCATGTACCTGGACTCATGGTATTCGCCATATTGGAGTTTACTTCTTAAATTAAGCTCCAATTTTTTTATAAATTAGGGCGACAAACGAGTAATTTGAGCCTTTTTACGACTACCAACGCCCATGAACATCTACATAATTACTATGCCGATGCGTCACGAACCGCACGAAACGCGACAATGTAGATAAAACTTTACGGGGTATTATGCATAACACTATCTCCTCCTAGGCATAGTGCATGACATTACCTCCTCCTATGCAGCATGCTACTAACTCTTCCTAAAATCAATATGGCAAATATTTACTTTTACAGAACCAGTTAGCGCATTGCTCCTCCCGACTGATTGCGTAAATGTGCAAACAAAGTGCACATTTACGTTTGTATTCTGTGAGCCGCGCAGGTAGGACATAAATTGTCACGTTGCAATATAAACGAACTGGTACTACTTTGGAAACTGGTACTACTGGTATTTTATTTTAATATTGATATCTACTGTTGTGGTCCACTGGAGGTATACCACAGAGCTTGAATACAAAAGTCTTCAATCAATTCATTCTCTTCGTAATGGCCTACTGTGCCGAAACATGGCCTCTTTATTTTTTACTGGTCCGCAAGTTCGCGGTAGCTCAAAGGGCTGTGAGCGTGTTATGTTGGGTTTTTCTTTGTCCGGCGGAATTCGTAGCGAAGTCATAAGGTAGAGAAATAAAGTATCCGATATCACGCGACGAATAAGCTCGCTGAAGTGCCAATGGGCTGGTCACATACTCGGAAAGTTGGCAAATGGGCTAGTAAGGGTCTGGACTGCAGGCCGCGTATAGGAAAGTGAAGTGTTGGTCGACCGTTCACCAGGTGGAAAGACAATATGGAATAATAAGAGTCGGTCCAGGATAGATGCGAGTAGCAGGACATTAGTCGTCTTGTCGTTAATTGATAGAGGCTGTCCAGCAGTAGAGCGATAGGAGAAGATAATGATGATTGATAACTAACGAGCTATGACAGCCCTACCAGAAATGGAATAGTAATAAATATTGCCGTACGAAAAGGAGCATAGAAGCAGGTGAGCGACCTGATAAAAGATATATTGGGAATCTAAAAAAACAAACAGGATAGCTGATAGTCCATCAATGGCGTCTATGAATAATACCCGATCTTCGATAAACATACCTTTTAGATTCCATTACTTTCCACTGGTATTGAGGTGAATATGTATTCATTTTTCATTTTTACGAATCATTGGCAACTCATTATGTAGAACTTTGAAGATTTTTAAAATTGTATAGAGGAAAAAAAATATCTCTTCCTCTTTGTAAGCAAATATTTCTTGGAGTAAAAAGGCATAGCGTTGTGAAAGGACCAAGATAAGTAATGTTATTTCTATGGGATGATCTCTGGGGGTCAACTGTATAATATACTAGTAAATAATGCACCAAGCAATACTCAATATATTTATTTAATTAATCTACCTTCCGTACCTCTTCTTACACTCTGTAAACTTAAATTTATACTCTCGTATGAAAATTATATTCTCTTTTGTTGTAAAAAAATATATTATTTTTTTATCACAATAACAAAGTATACAATTTTCATATGACTTAATGAAGTCATATTAAAATTGATAGGTTATCATAATACCAAATTATAGAATTATTAACATATTCGAAAGGGATGTTCACTTATTTCTATAGATCAGATCCTGCGACGTGGAACATCTTGTCACTGCCAGTTTCGTTTATGATAGTAAATTTCCATATGTTTATTAAAAGTACTCAAAGATTTTTATAATTAATTAGCTGTATCGATTAACACGAGAAGCGCTTATTATATCATGCAGCTGTGAGGTCTTACGCTTGGATTTTGATTTGACATGTTTATAACTAAGCCCCACGCAGAAGGAAGCGCCCAATAATCCCCTCTATTGACATTTTCATGTTCTTTTATTCCAATAACTACACGGATAATACACGAACGGAATCTGTGTTTTTTGGCAAGGATTAGTGCTTTATCAAAACTAATGTAATGACAGGGGCCAACCTCAGTGTGTTCACAGACTGTAGATTTTTTAAGCGACGCTGATTAATTTCTGATATAAGTTCCTTGACGCGAGTTGTCATTATCTTCTCGTTCGACTATATAAGGGAGACCACGGTCACAATCACGTTTTAACTGTTCGCAAACATTGACTGATCTTTTTTGGTGGCTTAAGAATGAGGCCAATGTTGTCAATGACCCCTTTTTATGCACGATGATATTGCAGGTAAATGCAAGATGGTGGCTAGTTTAACTCGGTCACTATGGTCCAGATAAGAACTCAAAGCTTGTTAGCTCGCAGAAGCTTATTGGCTAGACATGTTGAATAATATGTGTTGCTTGTCACAGATACCTCGTGCGCTCTGAAACAGAGATCTACCCACGGTAGGTAACTGTGTTGGATGGTGGTAAGGGTTGCCGTTAAGATACCTACCTGTGTGAGTATGCTTTCTATGCACAGTGTGGTTTCTAAGCACAGCAACACTTTGTTGCTGAGATTGTGAATGATTAAAATATCTAACAAGGCTAAGGAATTATTTGTCTCCAACTCCGCTGTGAACTAAATTTTGGTACTTATAGTATTTAGATGGTCGAGGAATACGATCAATTTCCCTCTAGATACAATTGTAAAAGTATCATCAACATACCTCTTGTAGAACCTTGGTGTTACTGGTGAAGTTTGCAGGGCCAACGGTCTCAAAGTCTCCCATGAAAATATCAGTGATATCGGGGAACACCAGTGAACCCATCGCTACGTGGTCTACTTTCTCGTAGAATTGATTATTCCACAACATGTCACACACACAGAAGTGAGACAATGTTGCAATAGTTCGGCGTATTCCAATGGTAAAACGTTGTCTATTAGCTTTCTTGAGGCAATTGATATGCATTCGCCTATTGGTAACCAAGTATATTGAGAATGTATTCACTATGATGTCGTTGTTTTATTATATCGACAAAGTGATACGAATCTCTTATGAATTCTGTTGTGTGTCCACGTGGTGATGATACAAGTTGTGCTATATGTTAAGCCAATTTGTATGTTGGAGAATTAGTTTGGCTAACGATTGGATGTAAAAGAGCATGAGTTATGTGTATTTTTCGCAACCCACAGAGCTTAGGTGGTTTCACACACGAAGGAATTAGAATATTAACCTCCAGACTCAATGTATTCGATTCTTTTTTGTATTTTTAAGTAATCGTTGGTTGTATCGATGTTTACAATTTTTTTCGTGAACTCATAAGGTGTATAATTTCCCTAATGTTTTAACGA
>JAFELO010000694.1:479988-495317 GCA_017140195.1 Eumaeus atala
GTACATCAACACAATTATGGTGGCGTTTTCTCTTCTCGGTCAATTTACGGCAGTAAATTTATTTATATATATATATTAGAGATTTTTGTCACATCCTGAAAGAATTTCGATAAAATTATGCAAAATTATGTTGGAAATGCGACGCCACAACTGCAACTTGAGACACTAGAATGTATGATGACATCCAACCATTTGGATATTTTTGCTGAAACTTTTCTTTCTCACTCAAGCTCAGATAATTATGATGGAAATTTCATTAAATACAAAACTTGAAAGGAAAGAAGAGATCAACACATACCTGAATTTAGCAATTATTTAAATCCTATAAGTAATGAAATGTCTATGTAAGAACTGACATCACACTCACTCATATTTGTAATATTAGCCCGGGAACTGACAATATGCCCAATATAACAAATTAAAAAAATACCTGAGAGTGGTGTTGATTATTTACTAAATATATACAATTGCATTTGGATTAAACACGTTTTCCCAGATAATCGAAGAGAACTACCACTAACGCAGTGGTCCCAATATCCAAAAATCTATATCGTTAACGAACAATTTCTGTGAAATACTTGAGAAAATTATCAGTAGAAGAATTAGGTGGTACATGGAAACAAACAAGCATTTTTCCCTGTTTCAATATGGTTTCCGAGAGTGCCGATCGAATTCTGAACATTTGATGAATATTGAAATCGAAATTTTAGAAACTTTTACAATTGATAGCCTCTTGATGGCCGTGGCCTTAGATATTGAGATCTTAGTAATTTTACAAGGGACGGATAATCCGGCGTTTAATTGTTATACACACAAATATGCTTCAATTTCGGAATAACAGTGAACAGTAGGATTGTTGTAATCCAGGTCGGATTACGAAAACCAAAGCAGGCCAGCGCTACTCAGGACTGGTTACTTTCGGGCATCCGATGAACGACGCTCGGCAGAGAGAAACCTCTTCCGAGCACGATCCGGTGATAGCCGATTGTAGCGCTTCCAATACCTCGCTGAGTATATCCTGAGGGTGCTAGTACTCTAACTGCAGTGCTTCACGCAGCTGGGCCATGCTTCGCGCTGTAAGGGCATCGGCCCATGGATCGGCCAGTTCAGTGAGTGAACAAAGAAAATCGTGACATCCAGTGCCTTCTGTTTCTATCTCGCTCGCACAACCGTACGGATCCGTTCCAGCACGCTACAGCTGTCCTTTTCAGAATAGCGTCTTTTTCAGGACGTGAACGCCGAACGTGCCGGAACATTTTACTGTTGAAGCCTGTCGCCGTGACGTCACGTCGATTTACTACAAACGGACGTGATCATCGCGGCGCCCCGCCGAAACAGTGCGCCTACAAGGATCGCGGAGGACAGCACCCGGCTCGGTATGAGTAAGTGCCCCATACGTTAAGATGTCTCAGCCTAACGACCACGGGCCTCCCGCCTGCATCAGGACCGCTTCCACCTCGTCCACTTCATCCAGCCGCTTGCTCCCGAGGGACCCGAGGATCAGAGCGGAACCCCACCAACATCATCCTCCACAGCCAAAAACCCGATCGCCACCGCAAAACTCCAGCTGCGCACCAGCCAGGTGAGTAAACCCCACCAGCAGCAGCAGCAGGGACACCAGCCCCGCAGTGAGTGCACCGCACACGCCATGCACCGAGACGGCGCCGGCATGCAGTGCGATGGACACTGATGTCCATTCGCCTGTATGTGTTCAGGCGCCCCACGGGCGCGAGGCCGAGTCCGTGCAACCGCCTCACGAAAAATAGGGAGTACCTACATGCCCCAGAGTTCCTGCGCACGATGGTCGGCTACCAGCAGACGATCGGCATCATTGATGCAGAGGGCGAGTTCACCACCGACGCTGGTAAGCGGCTAAAAGCCCTGAAAAAGCGGCACGCTCTCCATCACCGGCCGTACGAACTGACGCTCGTTCGCCCCCGGTGAAGAAGTCGTCGAATACCTACGCAAGCTTGGCGGCAGTAACACCCCGACCTTCGACGACAGACCAACAGCAACGTCCAATCAGCGCGCCCGGCCCGAGTGGGGCGATGCCGCCGAAAAATTTCTCGACATACCCTCCACTCATCGTCGAGCGCTTACCGAACTGGACGCGCCATTTCCAAGCGCTCCGAGACCGGCTCGGACACAACAGCAGCGGCCGCCCTTACGGGCAGGGTGTACGCTTCACGCCGAGGGACGACAGCGAGTATCGTATCACGCAGAGATACCTCTCCAAACTAGATCGCGATGAGGGAATCTCGTGGTTTTCGTGCTCGCTCTCGGCGGACAGGAGCGTCAAAGTCGTGATTAGAGGCCTTCCTGCGGACACAACCTCGGAAGAGATTACCGACGCCCTCATCGACATTGGCTTCGAGCCTGAATACGTCCGGCCAATACGAGCCCTCCAGGGGAGACCGGTGTGCATTCACCTGGCATATATAAAAAGGACGGCGACTACGATCCCAGACATCCATGCCGTCAACAGCCTGTTGGGCACGGACGGGATCGTGGTGGAAGCCTGGCGCAGCCTCCGTGGCCCGGCTCAGTGCCATAGGTGCCATAAATTTCGGCACTCGAGCCATAATTGCCACCACAAAATAGCCTGCGTACGTAGTGGCGAAGAGCATGCGGCTAAAGACTGCCCACCCTGCCAACAGCAGGAACTGTCCGGCCGTCGAGCGCGAGGCCCGTAGTAAGCGTGCCGGACCGACGACCGCTACCACCGCACCGATATTAGGCGGACGGGCTTCGACGACAATAGCCGCTGCCTCCTCCACCTCCCGAGCAGCCGCACCTCATGGCGCCGGCGAACGGCCCTACTCCGCGCACGGCGACTCCCCTACCAACCGCGAATAAAGGCAAGTCGAGACACGGTAAGGAAAAAGGAAAGAAAGGAGACACCAACACCAACACTGATGCAATAACCACCAGCCACCAACGACCCGCGCCAACCGTGACCGGAAAGAAGCCAGAGGTACCGACGCTCGCATCCCCACTAGGGCGGCCCAGCGCCGGACTGGCGTTGCAACGTAGCCACCCCTTTCCTTACCGGCCGCCTTAATGGACATGGCAAGCCGGTTCATTCAGACTATCCGCACAGGCGGCTCCATCACCGAGGCCCTCATCAGCTGCGCATCGCAACTAGTATTGCTGATGCCAGCGATCATTCAAACCATAGCCACCATGTTCAATGGCGAACCCGACACTCCTTAATTGGAACGCCCGGGGCCTCCGCGGGAAGCACAACATTCTGCGTCACGTCCTCCGCGAGCGTGA
The DNA here is from genome assembly GCA_017140195.1 of Eumaeus atala. Classification (NCBI taxonomy): domain Eukaryota; kingdom Metazoa; phylum Arthropoda; class Insecta; order Lepidoptera; family Lycaenidae; genus Eumaeus; species Eumaeus atala. Next base: position 483,265 of record JAFELO010000694.1, read on the forward strand.
CGTGGATGTTGCCCTGATATGCGAGACCCACCTAACACCGGGACGACATTTCGCAGTGCCCGGGTACCACACATACCGGCTGGACTACACTTCTCCGCCGGACGGCCGCCCGCGCCGCGGTTTGGCCATACTGGTAAGGCGCACGATTATCCACCAGGTGCTGCCGCTGACGCTCACTACCTCGCTCTACACACTCAGCGTTGAGGTGTGCTTGGGTGCTAGACCTACCCGGCTGTTCACAGCTTACAAGCCCCCTAACTTCCGTCTAGATCTCACGGAGATTCACGGGCTCTTATCAGAAGAGCCCATTGTAATCGTTGGGGATCTTAACGACAAACATAAGGTCTGGTACTCGCGGTACTGCATCAGCGACGGCCGTCGACTCCTCGCAGACGCGGAGGCCCGCAGATATACTATCCTGGCCCCTGACCAGCCAACACACTTCCCGGAGAACCCGGACCACCAGCTCGACGTACTCGACATCGCCGTCATGGACCGCGTGGAGGAACTGGTCACCCAGGAGATCCTCTCCGACGTACTCCAATCGGACCACTGCCCGGTCCTTATTAAAATCGTCACAGGCCTGGCTCGTTCCCTTCCGACACCTCGGCGGCCAAAACTTGACCGCACGGTCCTCGCACGCGAAATTGACGCGCACACTCCCTCATTCCCGGTGGTGTCTGTAGTGGACGTGGACCGCCTGGCGGAAGGCTTAACCTCGGCCTTCACAGCCGCGCTGGCCGCGGGCACTAAACACCCGGGCCCAATCCCTGTCTCCCGGCCGGACCTCACCCGCCGACTAGACGAACTGATCAAAGAAAAGCGCAAGCTCCGCCGTCAATGGAAACGTACGAGATGCCCCACTATCCGGGCCGCCTTCAAAAGAGCTGCCACGGTGGTCAAGCTCGAGTTCATCGCCCACTATGCGGCGACTTGGGAACACCGCCTCACCCAGGCCGCCAAGGACTTGCCGACCGTGCACCGCCTCTGCCGACAACTCGCCGGCAGCAAGGAGCCCATCCGCCCGCTAGCACATGAGGACGGGGACCTACGCTACCGTGCAAAAGACAGTGCCGACGTCCATGCCAGGTACCTCACACAGGTTTTTACACCAGTGGCCGACGCCGCAACTGACCGCGAGGACGAAGTGGTCGCTCAGGTAAGGGAGTATTTCGCCCGCGAGGGCTCCCCCTCTCAATCAGCTCAGGAGACCGCCACCACCGCAGTACCCGCCTTCTTCGTATTGCCGAGCCAGGTCCGTCGCGCCATCCTCAGGGCTAATCCCAGTAAAGCCCCAGGCACCGACCAGATCTCTAACTCGGCTCTACGACTTGCCGCCCCCAGGACAACAGCCGCTATAGCCCGGCTATTTAACGGAATATTCCGCACGGCCACTTTCCTACCCAATGGAAGACGGGGGTGGTAATCCTGATCCCCAAGAAGGGGAAGAGCCTCCGGTCTCCAGCCGACTACAGGCTCATCACCTTGCTGCCTGCGCTCTCCAAGGTGTTTGAGCGATTCCTCCTCGAACGCCTCACCCCTTACCTGCTGACTCGGGCCGATCAGTTCGGCTTAAGGACCGAGCACTCGACCACCCACCAACTCATCCGCGCCATACACTTTATCACCAACGTCGTCAACAAGAGGGAATCAGTCGCGGCGCTTTTCCTGGACATGGAGAAGGCGTTCGACCGCGTCTGGCACGAGGGTCTTCTCTTCAAGCTAATCACTTCACAGGTTCCCCGTCCTCTAGTCACCATAGTGCGGTCGTTTTTAAACCGCCGCACCTTCTACGTCAGAGTGGAGGATGCTCGCTCGCTCACATGCCCCATCGGGGCCGGAGTGCCCCAGGGTAGCTGCCTCTCCCCAGCTGTGTTCAAGAGATACGTCGACGACATCCCTAGTAACGAGGGAGTCATGGCCGCCCTGTTCGCCGACGACACGGCGTACCTCATAAAATCGCTGAACCACCAACACGCAGATGCCAAGATCCAGAGGATCCTGGACAGGCTCCCCGACTGGCTGTCGAAATGGGGAAACATCACCACTAAGTCACAGGCGGTGATGTTTCCCCACTGCAGGGGGCCTCCCACAGCCCCTGACGCTCGGCGGCGAGCCCATCCCCTAGGCCTCCCAAGTGAAATATCTGGGCGTCTGCCTGGATGCCGGCCTAACTATGGGTCCCCATGCCTGCGCCTCTGCGGCACAGGCCTCCGCAGCGCTTCGACGACTGCAGCCGGCGCTGTCGAGGTTCCTTCCGCTTAAGGTAAAACTCTTGATATACAAGGTCTACATTCGTTCCCGCCTGACGTACGCGGCTCCAGCGTGGCACCGCTTACTGGCGCCCTACCACAAGCGTCGACTGCGCGCGGTCCAATCCAGGGACCTGCGCCGCATAGTCGACGCCCCCCGCTTCGTCAGGAACTCCACCATTTTCCGGGACCTTCAAGTGGAGGACCTCGACAGGCATATAGCCGGCCTGGCCTCCCGCCTGATCGCCAAAGCGGACGTTTCCGCTCAGACCACGCTCCGTCATCTCGTCCCCTATCACAGGCGACCTCCCGACCGCAGGGCGTATCCGCGCGACTCCGCGCAGCCCCCCTGATGTGCTGGACGCTGGACCGTCGCGGGCGCCCACAGGAGTAAGGACGCCTGCGGTCAGCTTTGTTCCTTGTAATTTTTCATCTTTTCACTTTGCTTCTCACACTGCTTTTACGCTGCTTTTCACACTGCTTTTCATTCACCAATCATTGCTTCCCCCCCTTTAAGAACTGCCTCCTATCATCATGCCTCCTAGCTCACACGCTTACTAACGCCTTACGCCTTCACCATCCTTGCTTTCACTCTTCATACCCAATCATGCCTTCATTACTCATGCTTCTACTGCTAGGCATCCTGTCTCCCTCACTGAATCCTATACCCTCTTGCTTCTTCGTATCCAAGTCCCCGTAGTGGGGTTCCTATAACGTAAATACGGTACGGGAATAGCTTTCTTCCCCCCTTTTTCCTTCTTCTTAGAAAGCCGTGGGGCTCACGCGCACGCCTCATCAGCGGGCATTCCGTCCTTGGTCGCTGGCTGCCACTCGCTGGGCCTTCGCCGAGATTACGGGTGATCTCACCCGGTGGGGGCAGACCGCCTAGGACGACCCCGCTGTGAGGACGGGCGCCCAGGCCCCACTGGTAACCACCCCCTTAATGTGACCTGTATAGATCACCCAAACGACCGCTCCATAGTAATGGAGTGAGACCCCGCTGCCGCCGGAAGAGGACCTCAGTCCTGATACGGCCCCCTCTGCCCCCTTGCGGGATTCAGTTCAAGTCGGTTCAGCGATCCTGCAGCTCAGGAAAATGTGGAGCAAGGGTTCGTCTACGATAAACTAGCCATACTACTATAATAATAAATAATAATAATAACTAGCTAGGATACGCCCACTACGTGACGATGTGCCCTCGAAGGAGGTCTCCTTTTTCCTGGCTGGCCCATTTCGTAAAATCTTGTTGTAGCGAATTTCTTCGATATCCCGCCGCCACACAGATCCATCTGTGTGCACCCTTGCATACTTCTTCCTAAAATAATAAACATTCAATACAAATATTCAGTTTTGTCGATATTTGTACCTACTATCAATATATGATCGCAGATTATTTTGTTGTTTTTATAAGTTATAACGAGTATTCTATAAAAACACAAAGAAAGTACAGTTATTATATCAACTAGAGATAGTTTTAGAGTTGCATCCGATTTAGTACTATTGTTGTTTTACCTGACTCTCAATGACAAGGAGGGTTTTGTGTTCATCACCGTGTGAAAATCACCGAATGATGTCACGTGGGGTATCGTTGAATAGATGTTTTAATATCATGATTATGTTTTTTATAACAAAAGGGCAAAACGAGCACTCGTAGTCTTTTTTTTATGACTACCGACGCCCATGGACATTCGAATGATTGCTCCGCAGATGCGTTGCCCTCCTATCACCCCACCCCAAATGGGCCATTGTATGTACGTATGTATATATGTATGTGTGTATATATGTATGTATGTATGTATGAACGTTTGTATGTATGTATGAGTGTATATATTTTTTTCAGGCCGATTCATAACGGGCGGAAAGGACGAAACTAAAAAACAGCCAGGCAAACAAAATTTATTACATTATATTCTATCATCTTTTCGAAAATAGAGCGCCAAATTTGAATTTATTCGAACTGATAGAATTTGTTTGTATGACCTTCAACTTTCTCTACCTTAAATTTATTCAACAAACGAAGGAAATGAAATTCATACGGTGATAAAGTTTTACATTTTAAAAGGAAAACAGCAACCCAGACTAAAGTCAAGTTACGACAGTGTTTTAGGTAATACTGGTCCTGCATTGAGTACAATCCACACCTGGGTAACTGATTTCAAACGTGGGAGACAGAGCTGCGAAGACAGGTCTGGCCGTCCAAGTGAAGTCATGAATCCGGACATGATCGAAAGACACAAAAATCATATTAAATGAACGGCACTTAGAGTTGCGGCAGATAGCAGAGATGGTACGCATTTCCTCTGGCAAGTCTTTAACATTTTATATCAACATTTGCGAATGAAAAACATTGCGCGCGATGGGCGCCGCGCTTGTTTACTGTTAACCAAAAGTAATCAAGGGTTGCAGTTGCTAAACTCCGCGAATCGTTACCGCCTCTCCACTATTCCCCAGATCTGGCCCCGTGCGACTTCCACTTATTCTCGAATCTCAAGAAATGGTTAGGTGGCCTGCGACATCCTTTTGGCCCATCACACGGACCCATAAGACCGAATAAGAGTCTTCCTGCAATAGATGACGATGAAAAAGCAGAGTTACTAGCCGACACTAGAATGTCAATGTACACCAAGTGCCACGCAAAGTACCACGCAGTAACTTCTCAAGTAGCCGGGGTACACTGGGAAATTGAGCACCGCCTCCTTTTACCTTCGGAAGGCGATCCTATACGTCCTACGACTATAGACGAGGTGAATCTCGACTTCCGAGATCTCATCCCTAGATGGTACCCCGGACCAGACGGGATCAGAAATAAAGTACTCAAAATCATGCCGCCCGCTTTAATAGACCGCCTAGCGTGCATATTCAACGCCATCCTATTATTCGTAGACGATACTGCTCTGTATACGAGTTTAGGTCTGTCAGTGTATCCCAAGCAAATCACCAGCGAGGCGTCACATCGCTCGGCCCTCTTCGCACGATGGAGAATCTAACTTAAATCTAAAAAGAGTAATGCTATTTGCTTCGGCGGCGCCACCGTCGGTAGTGATCGGCAAAATAATCCTACATTCTGCAGCAGTAGAAAAATTCCCCGAGTGAACTCTGTGAAGTATCTTGACCTTCAAAGAGCACTTAACTAGAATCTACAATAAAACGCAGTACTTCAAGCTTTATTATTTATATCTATAATGCTAGAAATAAGATGTCTCTCAGATATAAGCTCACACTATACAAAGTTGTACTCGCTCCATATTGCCAGACTCCAGTGTAGTATTCGCTCACGCAAGGCCCTCTCACATAGAAATTTTACAGAAAGTGCATTTCAGCTTAGTACTTCGATCGGGTGTCCGGCCACCCAAACTCTCACGTCACAAACGCAGTGGACTACGTTTCAAACTGTGTGACAATCAAGAGTCGACACGTCAAACACGCTCTCAGACACGACAACGCACATCTGGTGTAAGGCAGACACCCCCGGGGACGTTTGCGAGAGATACACTACAACCCAGACACACGTTAAGGGAGACAACAGCACAAACGCTCGACTACGAACAGTCCAAACGACACCCTGAGAGTAGGCTATTCCAAGAAAAGGGGACCAATCCCATCCGCAATTTGCCTAGCACAAATAATACCGCCGTACCGGTTAGGTATTCCGAGACTATCGCGCGAGTCTCTTCATCCGTCAGAACGTGAAGGGTCTCCCCGGTCATAATCCTCTCCATGAGCCAAACATTCACGTCAGATACCGCGGGCGAGCTACCCTCGACGTCAGATTCGGGGGCGGAGGGACCTCCGGTTCCTCTGGTCATGATAATAATAGTTAAGTTAGCTGTTACAAATACTCTGCATGTTACAAATACGATGCATCTCTCCCATCTGAAGGAGAGAGGGTGGTGGGTCCCTCTTTCGACCCCAAACCTAATCGCGTCACCAGACGAGCACTCACAGCAATCCGCTGAGCATGATTTGGGCTAATCTTCGCTTCCACAGCAACGCCACAGGACCACAGGACCGCCCATTCAATGTTTTTCAAAACCAATGGGAGAATTTCTTGCTCGGGCGTATCTGGCGAGCAAGTTATTTCCATTTCCTAATCCACGATGATGCTATACGTGTCCCGTGCGATTTGGATACTTAGTTTTTATCTTAAGAGCAGGAGAGTTTAACGTAAAAATATACGATAAAATCTGTGCACGTTTCGACCCAAGCAGTTTTGCTTGGGTTGCTTACCCAACGCCATATGGACGGTGAGCACGTGTTCTGACTTAAAATAGTTGGCGTTGAAGTAAATGTACCTTACAATATAGAAACCTTTATTTAAATGAGGTAAGGCTTGCTCATTGTTGCGAAAACATTGTTTAAACGTGCGCTCCCCAGAAATATGAGTGACATGTTTAAAATATTTAAATGAAGAATTGTTTTATGTTAGCTTTATGTGGTTCTTGCCCGCGTTTTTATTTTTTTTTTTTTGAGGTACGACTGCGATCTGCATGATTCTGCTTTTTACACGACTGAGTCAGAAAGACTGCGATGTATTTCAATAGTTTATGTGTACGTATATTACCGACCCCATTATTTATCAATAAGAGTTTTGCCAAGACTTTAAATGTATACCTACTGCAGAAGCGGCTACTAACTAGCCTTGTTGTCGCGCGTCGCCCACCTTTCTTCGTCCCCTCCTATGGTCCACTGGCTACTCATAAATTGCATGAAAGGCGATTTCTTTTCTGTAAACAGGCGGGTTTTTTTTCTTCTTTTCATTAACAAAATTATTCAGCTTACTTTAGTAACTGATATTTATCTATATGTACTGTACTTTAGTAACTGATTTTAAATCCTTAAATTCATTTTACTTTAAGTGGAGCTCTTCTATTATTTGTCTGTTAATTTTTCCCTGGGGAATGCAAGGCAACCCATTTATGCAGCACAAGTTATTGTGGGAAATAAGATTAGAACTAAGATGAAGGGAAAATAAAAGTGAGGAGATTAGTATAAATTTGTTATTTTATCGCCGATTACCCATCTGTATAGTTAGGGAAATCTTGAATTTAATAAACTATAACTGTACTGATATTATAAATGGGAAACAATAGATTGTTTGCTTGCTCGAATAGAATAAATAGGCTCCAAAGCTAATGGACTGATTTGACTAGCAGAATACTACGTTATCTATCATGAACATAAGCTATGTTATATATTTTCTAAAACATTTTTATCATTATGAAACTTTGATGCTGTAATCAAGGGTGTGAAAAAATAACAAAATAAATTCTTGTATAGTTGCAGAAATTATTGATAACTTCGAGCTGTCCCTGCAGACGTTGTTCTGCCATTATTTGAATTTGTTGTCATTAATATGATGTACAATGTTTACGAGACCGAAAGTGTAATTTATAGTTTTTATATTTTCGTAGATTATTGAATTTTCGACATATTTCGTGAAACATTCGTGCGAAGCCGGAACGGACTGCTAGTTTTGCATGAAAGGAAATATAGAGATAAATAATCATTGGACATAACCTTTTTTGATTAGATGCAGCTATTGCCTGCGACTCCGCGCAGGAGTCAGTGTTCTGTGATTAACAGATAAAACCATATGTAACAGTTACTACTTGTATAGCCTAATAAAGCACGGCCTAATACAACATGGTCAAATTTGATCAAAATCCACATCAATCTTGGTATGGTTGAGTAACAGATATTTATCCAAACATCCAAACTTGCGTATTTAGTAGTAAGATAACATTATAGAAGTAAGACTACCTCAACTTAGCCACCGCACGAAGCGCGACATTATCACAGGTTATGGTATATCACGCGACATTATCATGATATGATGACACGATATAATAATACGTAATATCATATCACACTACGTTAAGCTGGTCCTGTGCGAAGTACCGTAAGGACTTGTATAACAGGTGTATTTTGGTGATATGTTGTAATGTGATATGATATTAGAAATTGCTCGTTACAGAACAATATGAATACAATGTAGCTGTGCACTTCCTAAAACTGAAATTTGAGATATAAGGTAACTTTCACTATTCTACACTAGAACATAAATTTGGTTTTGTCTTAATCGAATGAGAGATATATTTTAAAACTCTGCGCGATCATTACTAGCACGAAATGCCTATAATTCCCTACGGGATATAACCACTTCGTCGCAAAATGTACCCCATTTCCTTGGAAATGTGTGAGTCTTGTGAAATTTAAAACTAAGTCGAAATATGACAATATTTTGGTAGCCATCATTACATATTAATTACATGTTAAAATGTTATTGTTTTTTTTCGCCTACTTTCAGAATTTTTAGGTCTTTTTATTATTAAAATGAGTTTGGACTTTTTGCAATGCATAAGATGCTATGCACAATACAACTCGAATAATTACCAGATTGTGGTAACCGTCACTAAATATTTTTGAAGTAGATAGTTACATAAAAAACTCATTATTTTAGTTAATTTGGATATCCTCGCGCTGGCCGTCGCGGCGTAGAGTAAAGTAGTGATACATGATGGTGGAGTAGAATTGAGTGGCACATATAATAGGCTTCGCTGATGACCTTATACCTCTGGGGGAAAGCGCGGACCACGTGCGAGAAATAGGTTAAACTCTGAATGCCGAGGGGGAACGGGTGGGGCTCAGAATCAGTCTGGCCAAAACTGAGTATTTCCATATGCGGAGGTACACGTCGCAATGGTGATTCTTTAATGGTACATAATATCTCTTACCAGCGTGTATCTTAATTTAAATATCTAGGTTGCACAATGACATATACCAATCAGAGGCAAGAAGATATCGACATACCAGCTTAAAATGCCCTAAGATGCTCTGCAGCCCTTCATATAATTCTTACGTCCAAGCTCATTAGCAGGAAGAACAAGATTAGAGTTTATAAAACAGTCATATCACTAATCGTGACGTATGGTTGCGAAGCATGGACGTCAACTCAGAAGGAGGAAGACAAGTGGCGGAAAGAAATTTTGAGGAAGTTTTTGGGACCCCCAGACGAGAGGACGGTTCATGTCGTATGAGGAAGAACTTGGAGGTAGAACAGCTTGTGGATGAGCTCAATGTAATTGGTGAGAACAAATCTGCAATACTTCGCTGGCTAGGCCACGTTGAGAGAATGTAAGAGGATTGTGCGGCCAAACGAGCGTATCTAGGAAGACGGAGAGGAAATCGCCTAATCGGAAGACCTATTATACATTGTACCGCTGGATAGATGAGGTCCAGAAATACCTAAGCGGCATGCAGGTAACAAGTTGGCAGTAAGTCGCGATGGAGAGGGACCAATGGTGCAGTCTAGTGTCGGAGGCCAAGATCCACTCCGGGTCACTGCGCAGGCAAAAGTACAGTAAGTTTTTTGGATATTTTTACGTCTTTTTAGGAAAAAATCGTAAAAATAAAACGTTTTTGTAATCAGTTTATTCTTCTACTATCGGTCCGACTCTTTGTAAAACTGACAAGGAAATTAAAAAGTCCCAATAACTAGAATTATTAAATTTGTAAGAAAGTGTACATGAAAAAAAATCAAAACTTGTTAATTTATAACTCTAAATTTATGTTTGTATTTCTTTTCATTCAAATTAAGGTAGTGCAGGCTGCCGTAAATGCAAGTTTCTTACATTACTCGACTTTCGTACGTTATCGTACTAGTACCTACCCACCGCTGATACAGAATCCTTAGTGCATAATTCCGACTAACACCTGACCACTTCTTTCTCTTTTTAGAACATAGGTTGAGAAAGTCCTCATAATGTTTTATTAAATTTAGTATTAAAAACAATTCTCATCCCCACAATAACATATAATGTAAATTTTCTTACGAAATACCGCAGGAATAGCTAGTTTTACCACAAAATCGTATGCAGACTGTTGTGGATTCTAATGGGATTTGGTTTGCTCTCCAAGTGATACCAGATACCAGAGAGCCCGGGTAGAGCCCCAGACCTATGTTGGACTCGGCCATTGGGCAGCAATACCAACTAAACACCTACGGGAGCCTTCAGCCGCTATAAGTGGAGGGTCCCGGATCTGCAGGTAACAGGACCCCTCCAGCGACAGGCTAGCCTCGGCGAAAAGGCCAGACTTCACCTCCTCGGAGACTGTCCGGCTACTCTGTGACAGTCCCCACGACGCCGTGTCTTTGGAAGTGGACCGGGTTCCTATCCCGGCTCGACACGGAACACAGGGGCACAACAGAAGGCGCTGCAGATAGCGCCTCTTTCGTACCCCCATTCGTCGTCGGTGGGGGGAGGCCGCGTCCGCAGCCTCCTCTCTCTGGAAGCAAGCTATCGCCTGATAGGACTCGTCGCTTCCGAGCATCGCGACGATGATGCTCGACTTTGACAAGTCCCCTGCGACAACTGATGTCAGATCGTGATGCAGCGTCGACCATCTCGGGCACACCTCAAGGGTATGCTGGACCGAGTCCACCGTCGCGTCACAACGAGTCGTCGGCTCCCTGGTCGTCCGACTGGTTTTTCTTCAGTAAAGGGATCAATTAACCACCCATAAGATGGCAAAAGTGCATAGAAAACATTGGTTTATACTTTGATTAATACACATATAATGTTAAAAAATATTTGACTTTTTGTTCTTCCCATACAAAACAACAATTTCATATGTAAGGACATAATATAATGTCTTTTTACATTCCGTCATGATAGCTGAATACAATTCCTGAGATATCAAAACTGAAAATTTAATAATTATTTACAGTAGTTAGAAGTGAATTTAATCTTGTACATGTTAAAATATAAAAAAAAATTTGTAAAAATTGTCGTGAGAGATATTGGGTATATTTATCAGTTCAATGACATGATTCTTAAGTTGTATTAGACATTTCATTAGAATTGTATTAATTATAAAATATTGAAATTAAAATTAAATTAATAGATAGTGTGTGTAGTAGACCTTTAGTAATTAATCGGTGTTGTTTGTTTAACGCGCCGTCTCAGTTTACATCACATCGAGTTCGCCATGAGTGTCAAACCGCTTTAAATAATTCCATGTTCAATATCAAGTAATACTCAGTAAAGTACAAATAATACGCCTTGTCTTGAAAACAAATTAATACGGTAATGAACCTGTGATATTGTGTATTTAATATTTTTTGTTACAAAAACATTTGGTTTTTGTAACAAACAATGACTGAGTTATTCATGGATTGGCTCATATTTAGCTCTCTTTTTGCATGAGTAATAAAACCTGAACCGTGAAGGAAGGTTCAGGCCTCCGCTATAATCAGATAGACAACAAATTAATCCCTATTATTTTAAATACATTTGTGAGTGCTCCGGTTGATTGTTTTGCGATACGGAATTCTAAAAATACCACTCTGGATTACGTTCAAGGATGGCTCCTTATAAATCTTTTGTATAATTTATTATCGTCTTACATGTCAGGCACATTTCTGTTATCATGAGTTGTATTTTTTTCATTATTCTTCAGTAAATTAATTTAACACTTTGAACAAACACTCAAGCTGAGAAAAATGTTTCTCAGTGAAGTGTTTCTTTATACTGTTACTTTAAAAGTATTCGTTCAGGATCGGTAATAAAAAAATTGTAAAGATCCATTTAGATATTTTATTTTTCCATTGGAAAATCGGCATTATTTTAACTTGATCTTATTAACACTAGACAGCATACAATTGAAACTCAAAGATATTCAATTTATTTATATTAATGTATTAAAAATTGATCCGCGTGGCTACGCCCCTCAGTAACAAATTATCCACTAGAACTTTCCTCGAGATACGTTCTATCGAATGGTTGCCATATGAAAATACGT
>JAFELO010000694.1:498393-583393 GCA_017140195.1 Eumaeus atala
CAAGTTCTGAATTAAGAGTACGACGATAACCTCCTCTTTTAGTATTAACGTTAAACGTTAGAAGACTGATCCGGGTAATGTTCTATGAAATTTCTTGATTTTATATTTTTTTAGTCGCGAAAAGATATTCAAATGTTAAAAATGAACATCATTTATCCTCAACACGATGAAACACTCTGTTCACTCAAATTTGGTTTCAAATATACATCAAAAAAGAAAAATGATTCGAGTTCTATACGATTTACTGCTTGTGAAAACCGAATTTTGCTCCTATTTGTACCAATTAAAAAGTGTCTTAAGCAATGACCTTGTTGTTAATTTACATATAATATTACGTACTGACGAGCGAAATAAAAAAAAAACAAAAATCATTGATGTAGCATATATATATATGTTAACATAAAAAAAGGAAGTTCTCAAGTTTATTATTATATATATATATATTTATAGCATATATATATATTTTTTAATGTGTGGTCGGAAATACTTTCTTACAGAGCATTTCGATTTTCACATGTATATTTGTCATTGATCACCTAAAATTAAGGTGTCCCGTATATATCAGCAACAGGGCACCTCGGTGACTGACCAGGGACCTCGTAAGGTACTGGGCTCCTCATTTTTGAGGGGCCGATCCAACAACCTAGATCAGCCCAATCCGACGTCGGGGACGTGCAATGGAGCCAGGTTCCAACTAACCCCTGGCTCCTTTCTGGCTTAGCCAGCGGACACTTCTGGGTACGATTATCAAAGACTGTCCCACCCAGCGCCGCTGCCTAATCATGGCGTTGCACGGCCCATTTAGGCTAGATGGGCCGTGCAGCGCCATTTTAAAGATCCCGAAGCCTGCCCGGAAGCTATCGTCCGATAACGCTGCTGTCCCACATCGCCAAGTTGTTCGAGAGACTTACAGTACTTACAGTACAGTTTGTACATTCCCATAAGGGGTGAAGAGTTCGGCCTCCGGAGCGGCCACTCGACCGCGTTGCAACTGACGCGGGTGATCCACCACTTGTCTGTACAGATGAACAAGGGGAGACACTCTGTCGCGGTCTTTCTCGATATGGAGAAGGCCTTCGACAGGGTGTGGCGCTCGGGATTCTTGTACAAGTTGGTTGACGCTGGCGTCCCGCTGGCGCTTTTGAGACTGGTGGCGTCATTCTTGGAAGGTAGAACCTTCCGGTTAGCAGTGGAGCGGAGGCACACCTCGGTGAAGGCCATACGTGCCGGAGTGCCACAGGGCAGTTGCCTATCCCCTTGCCTGTACGCGGCCTACACCAACAATATCCCCACACTAAATGCTCCCTCGGGATAGGGTGAGGTGGATGTTATGCTCGCGCTGTTCGCCGACGACAGCGCATTCGTTATCTCGTCCCGAAAGCCGGAGCTCGCAACTGGACGCATGCAGCGCATTCTGGACCGGTTGCCGGAGTGGCTCGACGGGTGGCGCATGTCCGTCAACGTGGTTAAGGCGATGGCGCCATATGTCAGAAAGAGGCGCTCCAAGCCGGGGCGGTTAAAGTTCAGAGTCACTTTTATTGTGATACTTGAAGCAGACGGTATGTAAGCTATTCATTTTACCTACTAAATATTCAAATAAAGTCGTAAGTGTATAAAAATACTCCCGTGATATGGCTATGTTGCGTGGAAGGGGAAATTCGTAGGTTTCTCGACGTTGTCTTGCATACTACTCTGATAACGTGATATAACTTCTGTCCTAGCGCCATCTATTGGTGTATGTTTGCTAGAACAACATTCTAAAGCAGCAGCATGGTAACAACATTTTAGCTCGAAATTACTTGTCTAGTTAGAAAAACGGAACTTCAACTTCAGTTAAACTAGCGATTTAAAGCTCAATAAGTATCGAACGATTTCCTAAACCGAAAAACCATCTTGCCACTCCCATATAATATGTTTGGCTTAGTTCAAGTTTGACATAGTGAGCTAACAAAAAGTATATTAATTTATATTTAATATTAAAATAAAGTAAAGAGTACAGCACAAGCGGGAAAAGTAAAATGTTCATGGCAAACCAATAAAATTTAATATGTATTGTGTACGTTATTACAATAATAAGAACGATACATATCTGTGTTACGTGCACAGTATATAATAAGTACACTCAATAAGGTAATAGAAAAGTGACATTAATCAAAAAATAGAAAACAAAGACATTGGACACTCAATAAAAAATGAATATATCTCATAACAATAAAAGTTTATATAATTGTTTGTCATTCCCTTATAATGCATGTACTCAATAATGTGATATCGAGATTAAAATATAACACTTTATTAACAACTAGTCGTACACTGTGAGTGTCGTCTTGATCACATCTATCGAAATATTTAAAAAAGTGAGGTCCATTATTTATTATTTCTATAAAAGAGACGAGAGTGAAACATAATGAGGTTTTCAGAAAAATACAAATTGATATCGTGTCTTGAAATATTATTTGGTATAAACAGGTTTTATTTATTCCAATTTCACAAAACCGTTACCTACCTCTGTTATTTGTACACATTTTTTTTATTTCTTTTTGTCTCGTTGAGTCTGAGGAGCCTCTTCTTGATGTTCTTTTCAACAAGCCACGTAATTTTTTATATTTCCATAGTTTCAGAGTACGCAATGTTAATTTTGAGTGCCCTTCTTCAAAAGAACACACTTCTAAGATTCTTCAAAGGTATACAAAACTTTGATGATTTATTCAGTATCAATGGTACTAAAATTCGTAATACATGGTCACATTCAATATTCTTGCCTATGCTTTTGCATAATATATTTGAAATATCGTTAGGTTTATATGTTAAACATCCAAATCTATCCGTATATGCATATCTTTTGTCCGCATTTCCACTTTATGCTCAAGATACTGAAATCATATTTTATTGCACTCTACTGACTGTGTTCCTAAGTAGAGTTGAAATTCTTAGAAGTCACGTCGAAAGTTTACTTTCTGAGAAAACAGTCATTAACTCCATGGAAACAACCATCACAAGGAGGACACATAGAAGAATTAATGATGTCAATGAGCTACACGAGGCATATGATTTACTAAGCAAACGTTCGAAATCTATAAATAAGGCGTTCAATGTTTCGGTATGTAATGTAACGCTTTCAATTTATTTTGTTTTGTAATGTTGAGTCATTTTAAATAAATCAAATGATAACAATAATGCGATAGCAACTAACAAATGGGGTCCTACCAATTAGGCTTTAGGAAGCCAAATTTGTATTGTTAGTGTTATGTTAGTACTCTACTTTAATAATAAATATTTTATTGCAGTTGTCTTTTATATTTTTCTCATGTAGTATATCATCGATAGTGATTACTAAAAATTTAATTGATGTTTTAATATCCAGAGCCTTTAATATAGAGGTAAGAATATTTTGTTAAACATAATTTCCTCGCACACATTTGTTTAATCAGCGATATTTATTGGAAAAAGAAAATAGATATTATCTACCTGCTGTAATTTAGTTTCAGTACCTTAAAAAATTAAACTTCAGTTTATCCGAGTAAATGCTTTATCAAGCAATGTTTGGTTTGAAATCTATCAGGAACATGTGCAACTATAGTGTAAGTGAAGGCTTTTAGCAATGGTTACTACCATTGGTCCATTCACTGGTGAAGAAGTCTACGTATTTTTATGCTTGTTAGTGGAAGTCATGACTACAACAAATAACTCTTGTTTGTTTTTCCTCATGTGGGATAAACAAGGGTCATGACAGTTTTCAAATTGCTGTCCATATAGATGATGAAAAATTACACACATTTTAAAAAATAACAGTAGAATCATAAGTATCATATAATATGATGATAAAATGAGTGGATAAATTTAGAAGCCGATAAATAAAAATCAAAAATGTTTCAGGGTTTTCTTTATTTGCTTACTTTTTGGATAAGCAGATTACTGAAAAACACACTTATAATTGTATTGCCATGTTACTACTGTAGTCTAACACAGAATCGAGTGACGGCAATACGTTCCTTACTTCACACTGCAATAAGCTCGAAACAGAGTAAGTAAATAGAGCTATTTTAAAATTTTACTAAAAGGTAGTGCTACTGAGATGGCACTACTAGAGAGATACCTTTTACTCATTTGATAACATACAAAGTGTTAGCTATTCTCTGTGATTTCGCAATATGGTCAAAATATGTAAAACTGTGTCTACTTTAAAAAAATATTTATTAAAAAGGTTACAAAGATTTTATACCTTTCTATCTACAAAGGATTTTATATTTATTCTGACTATCGCAAAGATTTCTTGACTAATAGAAGACTATGGTATGAATGGTGGTTATACACTAAAAGGGGTTTGGTGTATGCAACACGATACAATGTACCCATTGCTGTTAAGTGGTAATTGTTAGGTGGAAGCTAACAATTGTCTGTTGACTGTGAATGGAATTATAATCCGAGATTTTATGACCTCTTTGTCTTTACAGTCTTGCTGTTTGATATTTTGTATTTTAAATTAAGGTGCTGTATTCTGAGAGGCTAGACTCACTTGTACCAACAACATTAGTTCCTGACAGTATAATGTATTTCCCTTATTACTCTAGCATATCTGGCACGAGAAAGAAAAAAAAATGCAAAACATAAAGAATTCTATTTTCAACATTTTATCCAGAACTGAGAAGATTTTATTATAAACAAATGATGAAACTCCATACATTTTATTGCAGATACACATCGGCGGAATGAATTGAAAGCATTTTTTCAATTAACAAAAGACAACAACTTTTCTTGCAAGCTCTTCAGTGTTATAAGTTTAGACATGGGTTTGCCAGTCTCGTACTTTAAGACGTGCCTCGCCTATGTTATTATTCTACTTCAGTTTTCTAAATTTGTTGACTAACGTCGTGAGGTTGTTGTAAAAAAAATTGGTGTTTATGTGTGTGTGCTTTTCCGTATTGCAAAATAATGGGATATAATCAAGCACTAGATAACCTGATCGGTTCCTAATTCCACTATAATGTTTCCGAATTTATCAAATTAGGAGCACGTTATCTTTCTCTTCTTATTATTGGGTAATTATGATGTTATCCATACTATATAGACATTATATTTTTATTATACTATATACATATTATATTTCATGCGCTATGGCTAGATTTCTTTTCTATGAAAATTCCATGACAAAAAAAACAATTTGGGGGTTTCTAAATTTTATACGATTGTAGTAAATGGCTGGTAGGAGAAAAGAGGGTAACGTTTCAACTTCGAAAAGGTTCGGTATTGCTATCAAAATCCGATAATCGCAGCAGCCAATTTGTATGTCTATACATACAAAATATATTGTACATGCAGCAGACAATACATATTGTCCGCTAAGATCCTGTGTCCTATAACTTTGCTTTTATTGTATGTTATTTTAGAAATAAATATCTGATCTAAATGATTTACAAAGAAAAATAAGATTGAAAAGATAATATATATTCATATAGTATTGATTTAATAAATTTTATATTTTTAATAAATGTATGTCTCTCTTAGTTAATTCGGTTAACAGAACTCATTTCTTGGAAAAAATAAGCGTAACAGAGAGCAAACAGGAACGAGGTCCTCGTTTATATAACAGGGATTTGGAGCAATCTCCATACGGAAGAATTAAAAAAAAAACGAGCTTTTTACCGTGTTGGTAAGTTATTCTTTATAGCATAAAGGCCTTTTGATGACTACCGACGCCCATGAATATTCGCATGATTTATATGCATTGCCCTCCTGTCACACCCTCCCCCAATGGGCCACAGAGTACTCACAAACCACACGAAACGCGATAGCGACGCCACTTTATGCCGGTATCAAGCGACTCCTATGCGGCATGGTACTACCTCTTCCTAAAAGTATGACCTCGTCTTCTGACATAGGGCTCATATTCGGTAATATACCCGACTGCCGCCAGGATATCTTAAGAAGGATCTTCTAATAACAAGCTGGCCTATTGCTTCCCCCCACCACAATAGGCCCCCGGGTGTGAAAAGGTGGGCAACGCATCAGCATAAAAATCACGCTGTTGCTTATGGGTGTCGTTGTGTCGTAGAAGGGCTGCGATTTCTCGTCTGTCCCCCTGTACTATGAAAAAAAGGTTATCAACACATAAGATTTTCCGGAACGAACGGAGAGTAACTGACACCATTGTAAAGTGACAGATATAAGTACATATTATGTGTAGCCCCCACTTCTCTCCTCGCCTTCATGGGCCACTTGCTCACAAACCACGTGAAATGTGACGACATAGTAAAATTCAGTTTTTGACATAAAAACTAATAAAAGGTGTAGAACCACTTTAGAGGAATACGAATTTTTGCTAGTGAATAATCATTTAGCTGATAAAACCAAATTAATTCAATTTGGAAATGTGTTGTTAACATCGATAGGTTGTCATTCATCATTGTAGCTGGATTTCATTTAGAAGCAATATGTTATATTATAACGTATTAATATAATAATTTATTACATTAAAATGTATTGTGTTGACTTTGGTATATTATGCAATTACTATATTAAATTTTATCATATTATAGTTAGGTACATTTTGGCGCTTGCTTTGTAGGTCGTATAATATGGATTAAAACCGTTTATCTTTATTCGATCATGCATTGGTTATAACCACTTATATTTACTCAACTGCCATAAATTATCTTACATTCATAGTGTTTTTCTGTACATTATTTCCATGTGGGTGTGCGGTGCTTACGATTTGATCAGTTAGAAAGTACATAGAATTGTCATTAAAATTGCATATGTGCTTTATGACATTGTTCGTTGCGACATAAAAATTATAGTAAACAATTTTTGAAAATTTAAATAAATGTGATACTGATTGCAATATAAATAATAGTTCTGTTGAATCAATGAACCAAACCAACATTTTATCATTGTATTTATAATAATACTGAGTTCGTGTGAGATTTGTTGTATTGATTTGTGGTTGAGTGGATGGTATAAAATAGATTTAGATTTTTTATCATTCGCATGTTAATATTCAGCTATGATATGGTAATAATATACACAAATGCTCTACATTTATTAATTACATAAGAATAAAAGCAGTTTAAAAACATCTAAAAGGAATTAATTGCTTACTAAAAAGCAGAAGTAACAGTTTCGGCAAGGAGTACAAAGGAAATTAAATATGTTATACCCTTATACTTACACCAACAATACGATCTTTAAGATATGTGATCCGAACAATTAAGTAGTGTAATTCAATTTCCTGTAAGTAATGTTTAATGTTAAATTTAATTTGATTTTGTTTGGTGAATTGAGATGAATGGCTTAAAATATTTGGCTATTATTGAAATAACTATTTTTATTATTATTTCAGTTTTGCATATCTCGTTCGTTAAATCACGAAATTAATTTGCAGGATGCAATGAAGCGTTATTATTACAAACAAGCAAACCACCGCCCCGATTTCTCGCGTTGCTAACAGCCAGATGATGTAATAAATATATTATATATAATATGTGTATTAGAACCAATCCGTAATATGTAGCAGTAATTTTAAAAATAGTGTAGTAAAGAAATATCACTCACGCTGCCATTTGGAGGTTTATTTGCAATACTTATTATGATAACGTGCGCCAACGGAAAGGAAATACTGCGCTTATTGTAATCAGCACGGTATTTCCTAGTATAAAATTTTTGCCATTCATTATCCCATAACGAGAGTCAACATATTACGATAATAGAGAAAAGAATTTACTTTTAACACAGGCATTTAAATGCAAGAAAAAATTCTTGCATAGGATAATGATATTACCAAAACTGTTTTATTAAATGATAGAAAGAAAAGATATTTAAAAAAAGATCTTCAATTTCAAAGTAAAATAAACAAACACGAACATACATTTTAGCCTGTCAATATGATTCAACGGTATTTGCTTGGAATGACGACCGTTTAATTGCGACGTTGATTAAAAGGTTTCTATTTAAAATTGTTTCCCAAACGCACATTTGAAAGTGAAATGTAATATAATCAAAAAATCATTTCATTTTCGCTCGAATTTTTCCACCATCCAAGTTTGGCAAGCGAATAATTATTCACAAACTTACTCAAATATTTTAATGGGAATATTCGAAAGGCGAGATCTTTTTTTATTATTTCATATTTCCTAAGCCAGCATAGAACGATGATCATAAACAGCTTCACAAATAACTTTTTAATTATTCTTCAAAAATTTAAAAGATTTGATAAAGGTGGCTCAAAATTTTGGCGTTTGCGGTAAAACTTTAACTTTATTAAATTTTTATTAGAATAAAAATATGTCACGGATTTTATCGCGTTTTATTTTATTGTACTATAATTATTTAACTATCCCGACGTTTCAAAAGCTTTAGGCCAACTATGAGTAACATTCTCGTAAACTTGAGACAACAAATAATTTAATTTTGAAGCTCTATTATACACGATTAGTTCAACCATTTGTTCTTTTATAATGAAAAACAAAGTGACACTATACACCTATGAGGGTTTGTTTCTTTTGAGGTACGTAACCGGTCAAAATCAACTCCTTAGTAATTTTTATAGCCATGCAACATGTGCGATCTTGATACTTTATGTTGATCTTCGTAAAGTTATAGTAGTACACATCAAACTGAAAACAGGGCCGCTGAGAAGTTCACGCGTAGACTGGCCAAAACAATTTAAGATTTTCTACACATCAGTGTAGGCTCTCAAGGCCTGCATAGGGACCATGGCCCATTCTTTAACCCCGGTGAGGCGAAGCAGATCCAGCTCTGAGTCGTCGAGCAGCGATGAAATGAAGTTGGTGAGTGCGTCACAGACCACCACGTCGCCGAATGCAGCCGTCGAGAGCGACTGCATTGTGGAGTCGGAGGAGGAAACAGCGTCGCATACTTTAAGAAATTCCAACAAACATTCCAGGTAGCCCGAGGTGAGTACTAACTCCCCTACTCTTTCACCACCAAAGAAAATGTCCGAGATGAAGAGAGACAGGGAGACCCCGCGTACTACTCTCACTTTCGTGGAAGTGACAGCAGCTTCGATCTCAAGCGCACTATCCGTTCATGTGTCGACAGGCACAAACGTCAACCAGGAGAACGCCGTCAGGATTGGCCTGCTGCTATTGTGGAAGTGCGTACATTTCTCTCGTTTCATTGATTGTTTCTCTTGCTCCCACACTAGCCACTCGGACCTATCCTTTTTCTTGTGGAAGCCGTCCTTTTCAAGACAGCGTCCCTATCGGGACGTTAGCGCCGAAGCACGGAAAAGCTTCGTTGTTGCCCTAACCAGCCGCCGCGGTTGTTGCACCCACTTCTTTTTGAAACGGGTGTAGCTGGCGTGGCGCCGGTGAAGGCAATCAACCATTGAGAGTGTCGCGGCGCAGCATCACCCAGCGTCACCATTACCGCGCGGACCAGAGACTGAGTGTACTGAGTGAGAACTTTGTACTGAGTGAGAACTTTTTATTTAATCCTCAACATGTCAAAGCCTGCAGACCGCGGGCTTGAGCCCCGATCGAGGACGGCGTCGACGTCGTCCACCGCCTCCAAACGGTCGTCGAGAATAAACACTCCGACCACGGAACCCAGCCGAAACCCGCTCGCCGCTGCTAAACCGCGAGCATCACTACATGTAACACCCACCCAGGTAGACCCAGCTGCAGGCGTGCTGCGCATGCCGCACCCCGGGAGGGGCCGGCATGCGTTACGATGGACGTTGACGTCCACTCGTCCGTATGCTCACCGGCGCGACCCGGAGGTGAGGCCGTGAGCGCACCGCCGCACAGCGGAGTCGACTGGGCGCGGTTCATCGATAAGAACAAGAAGTACATACACGCGCCGGAATTCCTACGGACGATGTTCAATTACCAGCAGTCCATCGGAATTATTAACTCGGAAGGCGAATTCACTCCGGACGCCGCTAAGAAGTTAAAAGCGCTCAAGAAAAGGACTCGAGCGAGCTCGCAGGAGGGACGGGCATCTACATCTGCAGCGAACTCTCCACCGAGTAAGCGAAATACCACATACGCAAATGTCGTGGCGACGGTATCTCCGTCCCGCTCTGCCGCGCACGCAACCCCCGCAGCCCCTCTCGCTCTGCCAACTGGTAACGCCGCCGATCAAAATACCAAAGTACCCGCAACAACCAATTTGCCACGATATTCTCCCCTCATCGTCGAGCGCCTGCTCAACTGGACACACCACATCAAGGTGCTCCGTGATAAGCTCGGCAGAAATATCAGTGGACGTCCGTACGGACAGGGAGTCCGCTTCTCGCCGTAGGACGAGGTGGAATACAGACTCGTTCACAAATATCTAACAGACCTGGAGAGAATCGAGGGCGTAGCCTGGTTCTCCTATTCCCTCCCCGCCGATAAAAGCGTGAAGGTAGCAATCAGCGGACTGCCTGCCGACACGCCGACGGAGGTGATTTCCGACGCGCTGTCGGAACTGGGCTACTGTCCGGAGTACGTGCGCCCGATAAGGGCGCGCGCTGGTAAGCCTGGCTGCGTTCACCTAGCTATACTGAAAAGGAGACCGGAAACCAACCCGCGAATATACTCGGTGAAGAGCTTGTTGGGGATGGACGGCATCACGGTGAGTGCATGGCGGGGCCGAGGTGGTATCGCACAGTGTCATCCATGCGAACAATTTCGTCATTCGAGCCACCGCGAGTTAGCGTGCGTGCGATGTGGCGAAGAGCACGCCGCCCGAAATTATCCCCGCCCAAAGGACGTCCCCACCACCTGTGCCAACTGTGGCGGTCCCCACCCGGCCAACAACAAGAGTTGCCCGGTGTTGAAGAGGGAGGTGCGCGTCAAAAAAGTTATGCGGCCAATTACATTAGATCTACCGGCGGCTACGATCGCACCACACCGCCGCCGCCGGCTACAGGGCAGCAGCACCTGATGGTCCCTGCAAATGACCCTAGACCGCGAGATGCCAATGTACAAAGGACCGCACCGCAATCGCAAGCGGGTCCACGGAGAACCAAAAAGAGGGCTAGGAAAGGCAGCCTTAAGCCGCAAGCAGCACTAGCCCGCACGGTGACTACTATTATTATCGCACCGAACGACACCGAAGCGCAAGGGCCACCCAAATCGGCACACACCGCCACCAGCCCAGCCGCCACAACCAGGAGACGCGGGGCTAAGAGGACGTCGGTGCTACCGTCAACATCGTCCGCACAGACGTCCTCACTCTGCTATGCTTTTGTCGACGTCGCTAGCGACCTCAAGCGGCAAAACCTTCGGAGAGGCGTTAGTCGGTTGCTTGGTCAAGCTAATCGCCATGGTCTCACCGATCTCTCAAGTCTTCAAAGATGGACCAACTTAGGATAATGAGTAGGAACGCCAGGGGCCTACGGGGCAAGGTCAAAATGCTACGCCATGCACTCTGCAAGCGCGCAGCGGACGTCGCCCTAATAAACGAGACCCACCTTCTCCCCGGTATGTGGGGACAACCCCATCCCCAGGGTCCCAGCTCGAGCCTTCTCTCCATCGCCATGGCCAGCATACCCTAGCTGGTCCAATTCGTCACCTGCACATACCAGAGATGGCAGGAAACCAAGTAAGAATCATCTTCTGTCCTGTGGTACTACGCAACCTATTTGTGATTATTGTCATAATCACAAATAGGTGTGCCGCGAGCCCTAGAGACAACTGGACTCCCAGGTTCCCCGGCGTCAACAAAAAAGGTGTTATTCTTGTAATCCCCGTTAGTACGAAACTTTTGATTCGAGTTTCATTTACACTTGGGCAGCCTTTTTTTCTTTACGTGAAGATAAGAAAACAAAGTATCTAACTATTAAACTAAATGTTTATGAATTATTTAAAGTAGCGGTAAAGTCTTATTTTAAATCTTTAAATCCTCAAGAATTATAATAAATTCAAATCTAGTAATTGTAAAGCCATCGAAAGAATTAACGGAGTTCAGAAAATCTTAGGAGATATAATTTGGCTAAGTGAAATTATTATTTATTGTGTCAACCTAAAATATGTTTTAACAATATAAAACTGAAGAAGATTGTTCGAACGCGATGGTATCACTAACTACAAACCAGAATTGAAAAAAACATATTTATGTTGAATAGTCTACTTATCGAGGATGGATATCGACTACATATCATGCCACTACGCCAAATAGAACCGGAGCTACGCGGGTGTAATAGTGGCCTGATGCTATTCCAAAATAACTAGAAACCATGCTGTGAAACTGGACCCGAAAAATGTTTGAAGGTTTAGAAGTGCAGTCGTGTTTTTATTGTAACGGCACCATAACTCTTTCCGTTTCTTTTCATTATATTTTTAACCAATTTCAATTTTTTCAAGTGTAAATCTCTCAATTTAAAGTAAGCAGGTATAACCCACTGGTTACTATGGATGTCAATAATATTACTTTAAAAAACAGCCTAGTGTCGACGGACGTACAGATAGATAGACAGACGGTGGAGGCTTAGTAATTAGCACCATTTACATATCAAATGTATGATATAACTGAGTGAAATATTAATAAATATACGTGCAAATTTTTGAATTAATAATATTAGAATGATTATTCTCTATTATTACGTATATTTAAAAATTAAATTTTAAATAAAAATGTAGAAAGTGTTTGATCCTATTATTACGCAGTATGTTGAAGGTTTGGTCCATTCGATAGGAGGGGAAAACACGGACAAGACGGATGTATATGAGCGTCGGTAGTAGCGAAGAGAATCCATTTACTAGTTTGCCCCCTTATACTATAAAAATATATCAGCCACACCGAACATGGAAGCATTCTTTCACTGTTGTGGTAAACTATCTAATCCTGGCCTCATTTTATTCTTATTATTTAAGTAACGAAGCTAACAAACTATATTCTTATATCAAAACAAAGTCTTGAGTACTGATTCAGTATCATGTTTTCGACCCAAACAATTTAGGGTTTTGCTATTCTTACATTTTTTATTTAATTTTTAGGTTTATTAAAATCATTGTATTTTTTGTAAAATCGATAACTATACAATGTCATACATATACTCTTTAATAAACATATAAAACTACAATACAAAAACATTATTTTAGAAACGGAGGGTATGTACTCGTATTTCTGAGATAATTCATGATTCAAATTCAATTCATAGCATATTTCATGGCACAAATTAAACAAGAGCAACGATATTTAGTGTTTTTTTCAAAATATTAAATAACAATAGATAACAAGAGATCTTTGTATTATTTTTTAGAAAACACGCAACAATATTTTTCCGCGGTGCATTATACTTATTTTCTTCCGGTTAAGTGCGCCTCTTATGTAAATCGATTCATGACACCTAACTAAAGGAAATCCTTAGCATTCACAAAGTTTTAGTAAGCACTCATTGCCTCTCTGGTGTGTTCGGTGTCTAACAGGGCTGGCATAGAACATTTTTTTCTAGATATAAATCATTCCATAAGATTTATATGATGATATGACGTGATTTATTGTTCAGAGTCCAATATGGCTGTTTCTAGGAGTAAGTTTAGTATTATGTCATATACTTTTATGTGATTCGTCTATGTCAAACTTATATTGGTTACTTTCATTAATTAAATTTAGACACAAAATTACAGGCCACCATTTTTAGGTAAAAAGCGTACTGATAAATTATTCTGTCTTGGATCATTATTATTCACGCTCAGAAAAGTGTTTAATGCTGACCGAATCTAAAGAAAATTACTGTAGCTAATCGAACCTTCAGCTAGCAATTCCAGAGACCAGAGAAAGCAAAAGTAATATTATTTCTGTTTATTTAACGTAGCTTTTGAACCAATTTTCATTAGAAATATAAAACAGAACAAGCTTTTATCTAGTGATCATTGTATTTGTGATGACATTATAATTTGATTGTGAGTTTATACTTTGGCTCAAACTAAATTAAAAACATACACAAAGTATACTGCGATTTTATCCATTGAGGACGGAAAAGAATTGAATGGAGCTGCGGCGTCATATCGCAATTGTGAGCCTTATTCTATATATATGTGTCGCAGTCGGATTGTCTAAGTCGCCGTATATGTCTAATCGTTAGCCCGCCAAAAATAACATTGCCCTGTTTTTGAAAATGATTAGCCGTAATGTTATTAGACGTCTAATACAATACGAATACGACATATACATGTTTTGTAAAATCTGTCAAAATCACACAGCGTAGTAGCACTAGATTCTGACATGATTAACTTACATATCAACGCACTGCTGAATCTACTGAATGTCTAGCCTGAAACTTGCTGCAGATATTCATTTTATGACAAATGATAACTTAGATTTTTTTTATAAACGTAACCTGTAGAGGTGAAATAGGAGGGTGAAGTTTATATGTAAACTCTATTATGCTGGCGAAACCGTGTGCCGCTGCTTGTTAATAATAAAAACTACCAATTTATTTATATGTAATTTAAAAATCAAAAATAAAATATTACATAGTATTGTAGAAAAAAGACAATAAATATTACGGATGCAAGAAGCAAAGGATCCTGGTCCCGAACTTGTGTAATATAGTATCTAGCTCCAATCCAAATTATGGGCACGCTCCCCAAGTGACAGTACAACATTAATATCGTGAACATTTATGAAAGTGAAAGAAGGAGTCTTCCAAGGCAAAAATGAGAATTTATATTCGTTATATATTATAATCCGTTAAAAAATTCTAGAAACACAAAATAAGAAAAAAGTCTACATATATACTTTACATATAAGAAACGGGCTAAAAACATAATCCTTCCTTTTCAGATGGCTAAAAAGTGCAGATAATTGGTCCCTGTCATGGGTAAAGATGGTATCGTATGGTCTATAGGTTTCACTATCCCATCTATGCCTCCTTTGTAGAAATTGAAAAATAATAATATATGCGAAATGATGCCAAGGTTTTTAACCACATTAAAGTGCACAGAAGAAAAGTGGATCTGTTTTGTTCAATTTTTTTTAAATCTCCGCCAGTTCGATTTCTTTCAAGATTATTACATGGTTCATCGAGCAAAGGACTTGGGCCATTACAAATAAGGTAAAAGCGAATGCGTAGATCGCACAAAGGTCACTTACCGAACAAAAGGTTATTGATTGCCCATCCATAAAATATTAAAATGGGTATTTTTTATTCACCATAATCAGGTATTACTTTTGTGTAACTGACTCACGACCATTTAACACAGGTGATTTGCTTCACTATACCTCTCACCGCATAATGGGCTATCCATCAATGTAGGACAAATCATTGTACCAGCCATTGACGTAGCAAATGTAAGTAAATGAAAGGTTGTTCTTTTTACGTAGTTATTGTAATCCGTCAGTAGTCGGAACGTCCAAGTAAACGCCATATTATGACTACGACGCGGCATACTTTCGTGCGCAATTCTCGATATAATATATCCCGATGCTATTCGGCACACACATTTATAACATTAGGTACCCGAAATGCTTACACGCAATTCTTCGTAAAGTTTTTTCTACCCCTAAATAGATTGATGTTATCTGCCCACTATTCTTTGGTTCTTGTTACTTTATTCCTTTGCGTCCTGCTAAAAGGAAATGATTACATTTATATTAGTTTTGGAAACTTTAAACCTTTTCATTCGTATATTTTTTAAGTGAAATAATCCATCCACATGTTATGCGTATAATTTATATCTTATGTGTACATTAGACATGTTCTGGGTTTCAGGGTGCTTAAAATTTATAGCTTACTAAGACTTTATGGTATTCAAAAATATCCAAATACACTATTATATTATGAAATAATCTACAATTTGCGCCAAATAGGATTATCAGTGATTTAGCTTGTGAAATTTGATTAAATGTTTTACTAACTATCCTAAGAGCATTTTCACGTTTGCCAAAATATGTTATGGCCAATTGTATGAAATATGTTGAAACCTTGCGCACAGTCCGTGTCGATGACGGCTATTGGAGGAATATAAAAACTCTGGTGTGTGTGGAAATGTCTATAGATCACCATAATGTTAGACTCATGTTTCTTGAGACAGGTAAAACCGGATGCATGAAAATGTCTATGAAATATGAGAGAATCGATCGTAATGTGATCTGCCCGATGCGACTTCAGAGTTAACATGAATATTTCCTCTGTGCTCCTCCTGTCGGCGTCCGTCAGCAATACTGGTTTGTGAGAGACATCGTGGCAAATTGAAAACGGAACAAGACATTCGTTTCGGGGAAATTGCTCTAAAAGATTTGCTCTGAAATTTGACTGGATTATTTTATAAATATTTCACAATGAAAATAGGCTGTTGTGTGACTACAAACATGAAAAATAAGAATTTGTTAAAATAGGTACAACTTAAAATATCAGTATGTTATATAGAGGAAACATTTAAATATTTGTTTGCTTGTTTATATTGAATAGGTTCCGGAACTACGGGACCGACCTGAAAAAATATTTGGTGGGGTGAAGTGCCCATCCTCGCCCCTTGCCCCTTGCGCAAGGGTGCCGCCACATTTTGCTCTTTTGTCCCTTATTCTTATAAGAGGGTTACAAATAGCGACACCTCCTCCTTCTCTTTATACCCTCTTCTTATGGGAGTGTTACTAAGGCTTCGCCCAAGGTGTCTCGTATCACTCCAGGCTACTGAGCCCCACCGCCACGACAAGGCTTGAACCATGGAGGGGTAGTGCATGACACTACCTCCTCCAATGCAGCGGAATTCAGTGTGGCGTTTCGTGCGGCTTGCGAGTTGCCGGTAGCCCATTTGGGGAGGGGGGGGGGGTTATGAGGATACGCATCGGCAGAGTAATTATGTAGATGTTCATGGATGTCGGTAGTCGTTAAAAGGCTTCGATTTCTCGTTCGATCCCTATCCTACAAAAAATTACAATTATAAGTTATAAATAATTTTAAGAAAATTGAAATAGTTTCGATTTTTTTCATTAAAGAAATACATATAATTTTGATAATAAGGATTAGAACCCGCGACATCTGGCGTAACACGCGGACTCACCACCACGTTACAAACTGAGCCAGCTGATCGTCGAATATATAACAAAGTTGTGAAAAAAATATCAAATGAATCCTTATTTTGATGTGGAAATTATTAACAACTAGTTGTCCCGACACACGCTGTTCTGGTATACACTGAATTTATTGTCTTTATAGTGATATTAAAGCATCTTTAACGTGAATTTATAATTTTTATATTTTTTGTAAAACAATGAATTTTTGTTATATTTTGTGAAACTTTGATGCTAAGCCACGAAGGACTAATAGTTCATTATAAAATAGTGTCTTTATAATCTTTTCAAAACTTATTTATATATTTATGTTTGTTATTTACGTAGGTACATAACAATATTACAACTAAACTATTGTAAAGAAATTATTCGATTTGTGTGTGACAAACAAGCAGAGGGAGTTAGGGAATAATGACGCCCATAAATATGTACCTAAGGATTATGCACAGAGATCATATTGAGCTTGTTACATTGGGTCACCGGAAACTGACAATTCATACGGAATGCCATAGCGAAGCTGCTACTTCTCGCCCTTATTTAGTGAGCGAGACGTACCACTCCAGTCATACCAATGAGAGTCATCAAATCAGCTCTCGTACCATTAATTGTAATACAATAATAGCGCATCTGTTGATCGATTATATTTTCTATACTGATAAATCATATGCCTGTTAAAAAAATTGCATGTTATGAGAATCTTCTAGTACATCTGTTTAGTTCTTACGGAGGTTTGCCCGCCAAAGACTATCATGGATCACGTGAACAGGTCCAGGTCAGTACCTGGACTCCATATTGGGCCCCGGCCAATATGAACCATTGCACCCTGATTAGGCTTGTTTACGCGGCGGCTTTGCTATTTAAGTAAACGGGAAGAGAGGGGAATGTTAAACACGGCGCTCTAAACTAAAAAAATATCTTTATAACAAATTTTACATTATTTCTTTTATAATTTAAAGATAAGGCACACGAGAAGGTGGTGATTTTACCAACCAATACACATCCAAAAAAGAGCGTTTTGAAATTATTCACAGCAATATATAAAAAAGGTACAAAAATATACGCTCGATACCTATGAACGTTACTCAAAATGTCGACACCAAGTATTCCGATACTAACTGAGGGCGACGGGTAGGTGTTTTGAAAACGAGGAGATACGGACGAAGGGTGAATTTTTAGCGGTGAAGTCGCAAAATTCTGCGTTAGCCAATACTACGTGTGGAAAACGTTGAGTACACAAGGACTACATCCGTACCATTTCCACAATGCTCATGTTGTAAAGCCGATGCACCGACTAAAGAGCTGGCGGCCTTCTCGCCCATCAAAACCGCATGAAGCGCAAAGGAACTAGCATCGTCTATTTTTACCCCAAGCACCTTGGTCAAAGATACACTCGCGGTCGAAGTACCATCTATACTAATGGTCGGTAAACTTAAGGTAAAAGCGACAGTACCTTGATCGAAAGCGTCAAATCGCCACAAAACTTACACCTCCTCGTCGGCAATTTAAGGATATCGTCCAAGAGGAGTTTCCATAGTGTGGGGCCTAATACCAAACTCTGGGGACATCCCATAGTGGAAAACTTCCAAAGCGTGTGGTGGCCAACTCTAAAGCCAACAACGAATCCATGCTGATTTTCAGAAATGGCACAATGCAAACAGGGAGCGCAAGTAATTATGAGGCGTTCTTAAAATTTTTCCTAGCATAGGCAGTAAAGTAATCGGCCGGTAGACATTCAGGTCTGCTAATGGCTTGTCATTTCCCTTTGGTAGCACTATCAAACCTACCTTTCAGATATCAGGAAATACCCCTTCTTTGATACACTCTGTGTACATCAGCATCATTTCTTCGGAAGAAGCTGTTCAGGCGTTCCTGCTAATTCCGTCTATTCTGGGACTTGTATTCGGTATACTTCTAATAATGTGATCAACTGCACTGTGGGGAGGAGCATCTGAATCCCTACCGGAAGGAGAGCATCTCGCACTTGTCGATGATGGTTGTTGCCGGTTTCTGTAGTATCATCAGGGCATAGGGAGTACAGTATCTGATGCATAGCAGTTTGATGTTGTCAGAGTAATGTCGTAGGAGTTTTCCGCCGTCAATGACATTCTTCAGAAGGCGAGATTTACCAGTTGCGACTCGGTATGCCAAACCCCAAGGATTTTCATTTCCCGTCTCGGTAATATCGCTAAAATGCTCCACTTGAGCGTCCTTCATGACCACGTTGTATTCTTGTCTGGCTACACGTAGGGCTTCCTGCAGGGAGATCACGCCTGTCCTCATCTCGAGTTTTGCCAACATCGTCGTGCGGCTTTGACTTTACGGCGCAGACGGTTTAGAGCCTTTATTGTTCGTTCCCCCTGAACTTCCCATCCTAGCGATATCCGGGATATCTTTTGGTAGTTTGCAAAAGGATTTCACTAAACTGCTTGGCAAGTTCTTTTGCTGATTTGCTGGAATCTCCTTGAGTATTGATGACGTTCGCTAAACCAGAATAGTGAATACGCATTGCTGTCTACGCTAATCAGTATTGGCTTTCCAGTAAGATGATCCAGAACATAACACAGGTCGAGATGTCGCGCTATGTCATGTCCATACTGAAAGTACGCTGAGATTATGTATATGCAGGAATATTGGTCATTGATATGTATGACAGTATTCGGAACTTAGACTGTGTAGCAACGTCAACGCAATCTTGTTATTATTGAACAAAACTACAGCTTTCGGAGTAGCTCTACACCGAATCAGTCTTATTATGCCCAATTTGCATATTGTTCTTGAACGAGAACAAAATCTAAGTTCACTTCACTGGCAATTACAAGCAGCTCAGATGTGGCAACCTCCGATCCCTGAAGATTGAGCTGTCCTATCGAAATAATATTTCGATATAGATACATATTTATGAGCTGGGCAAGTCGCAGAGTTGGTGCTTGCTGCTGCTCTTTCTCCTGCTTCATACTTTGTGATTGACATTCTGCTCTACGATGTCCCGTATCTCCGCATTTAACGCATACCATTTCGGTTGCCTTACAGTGTTTAACTGGGTGGTAGGTAGTTGCATATATCAGTTTTGTCCCAGCTAATATAGTCACGATCAAGGCCAACCAATTTGTCATGAGGAGCTGATGAACACTCCAGTACGACCGTGGTTTGGACAAACAAACAATCTGAGCTTTTCAGTGACTACCACCGGCTACTCACAAGCCGCACGAAAGTTTACGGTGGTATCAAATGAGCGAGAGGAACCTTCCCAGTTATGCCTGCCCAATTCCGTCGCATAGGAGGATGTAGCGTCATGCATCATGCATGGTTCTTCCTGCTCCTATACCACATGGCTCTATCTCTTACAAATTATATGACTATACAGGTGATTTCAATCATCACGACACATCTTGCTTTATTTTCTATTTTATTTACTTCTCATTACTTTTGGCAAATCTAGGGCTAGTGCTGATGAAATAATGTCTCATTTTGAAAAACCTCAACAGTAGATTCAAGGATCGATGTTTCATTTGCTGCTATCGACTTATAATGACTTTTACAAAAATAGGCTTTATATATAAGATCCTCCTCCTTCCTGGTCTTACACTCCAGACGTGCTCAAGGATTGTCTGATTTTTCACTGTTGATGGCAGCTTTTTGCTATTTGTCTCCAGTTTTGTGTAGTATTACGTGTACTTTCGGTGCGGGAAATTATGCTGTCGTTTTAATAAGTTCTGTCCATCCTGAGAAGCCGCGGCTGCGAGAACAACGTTCTCCTTACAACACGTGGCGTTCCAATGAGGCTTCGCTTTGAATAATGTGGCCAAACACTTTCAACATCGGAACTTGCTCAAGTGACAAAAGTCTTTACTTAACCGAAGCTATCACGGGATTGACACGTTAGTGCGGTGGGCAGTTCACTTTACTCCAAACAAACGTCTCCAACACCACATCTCAAGGGCGTCTATCTTTTAACTACACAGGATTATAGTTAATAAAAGTTACTATGATGATAAAAACACAGGAAGTCCAGCAGGCATCTCAAAAATACAACACCCCTATTTTTCAGACGCTCTTAGTCAATGCAGCGTTTCGAAATGTTCTGTAACCGGAATTAGACAATGAGTTTAAAAGTGGATACCCTCAGCCCGGAGCCCGCAAACTTTGATGAGATTTCGCTAGATTTAAATTCATAGCTCCTCCAAATGGTTGAACAGATCAGTAACATTTTTGGTAAAACATTACTTGTTAATTAATTAAATAAGTTTTAACTACTGCCGGGCCCTATAAATTGTAATTATAAAGCTTGTTAAAACAAGTTATAACTTGTGTTTTCTGTGGGGTTTTCATTGTCATAGTTCTGATTAGATGTACTTTTATAAAAAGTAAAAATTACAATGAGGTAGATAATATATAAAAATAACAACATGCGCTGCTTTCTAATTGGTAATTTACACTGATCGAATCGATGCGAATATTTTGGTGGAATAGCAAAATAAACCGATTATTTAAATATTTGTTGTTCGTTGAGGTCCTCTCCTGATGTAGTTCCATGGTCACAAATACTGGGTTTCATACTGAGATCCTCGACATATAAATGGACATACAGATAAATTGATGTATAGGGGACATAAGAAAGGAAGTTTCGATTGACAATGAAGTGAACTTATAAGGGTTTGTTTTTTTTTTCTTTTGAGGTGTGGAACCCTAAAAACGAAACCAACTGCGATATTACCACCACTGAAAAGGTAAAAGGAATCTGTATTTTACATTTGAGCTGTCAATTGAAACTATGACGGGTAATGATGATAAATATCACGTCATAAAACTCTACGGAGGTTTTACAAACGGATACGATTTCTACTTTGGTTACGGAACCCTAAAGATATATATATATATATTCTTTACTCGGACTTATTTCGGTGCCAACTGTATTTTAATGTATTTAAACGTATAAATTGTGTCGCGTCTAGTTATTAGCATTACAGCATTTAATAGTTTATAGCACTTGCTTACTTGATGATAAGTCGAAACCGGTCGTAAATATAAATTGAAAAATAAATAATTGCGGAAAAAATATTTAAAGTTTATTTATTTATTCAAGTGTTAACATGGAATTTTCATCAAGAAGTGACAATACATTCAATCAACTATGTTAATAATTTTATCTTAATTACTGTGAAATTGTTCTGTTTTCAAAATAAATTAAAATAAAACAGTATCCCTGGTGTATATGATACAGGAGCCCCTGTCATATGGCATACACCAATTACATATCCAATAAAAAATGCTTTAGTTCTGACACCGATATAAAGAATTATTCACAATATAAGTATATATAAGTTTTAGTGCGATAATAATTTTATAGAAATACCTTAGTAAAATATTCAAAGTTCTTATAACTGATTACGATATTTCAGACTCTAGGAAATTCCGTTGTCTGCCTCTGCCCTCGAAGCTGGAGTCGGGGATGTGGGACCCTACGGTCTCTCTAGTCATGACAGAAATAGTTATGTTAGCTTTTATAAACATTCTCATATTGAGATGAATACCTCCCAGCTTCTTTTCAATTCCACGGCATAAATTTAGGTCCAATAAAATAAAAGAAAACACCTCTATGGCGACTCAGTCCCCGTAGTCCAATCCTCGCTCCTTCTCCGTGCGCCTCAAAAGGTACCCCTGTTCATACTCTACAGTATCCTCCTCTATAATATTATAGGGTACAAAGATGAACCATAAAAGGAGTCAGAAGTAAAGAATAAAAATACTGATATATACTTAAAATAAATTGTTATAATCCAGGTTACCTGGAGTTGGGATCTGGAAGTAGACAATGGAACTCTACAGTGCCATTAAACTTTTCTTTTTTTCTTTTTTACAACAATTCATTTTTTATTCGTTTATTTACCAGTCAATCAGTGAAAATGTTAAATCCGACCAATAAAATAAAAAGAGGTATTTATTAGGAAATGGACCACATGTAAGGGGACAAATGACAACAAAGCCATCAATTAATGTTCTCAATAAAATAGTTTCAAAATTTTTGTAATACATTTATAAGTACGTCGCTGACGTTTAAACATTGAAGGAGGGAGGAAATGATGGCAACGCATTTGCATGACAGCAATGATCATAGGTATAGTATAGATAGATGAGAAAGACAACCCAGGACGCGGCCGCCTTAGTCAAAAGTGACAGCAAGCGTGGTCCAATCTCTGTCTCTCTTATGTTACTCAATTCTCCCTACAAAGCAATGCGTACGCAAGATTAGAGAGACAAAGATAGTAAAAACGTTCTCATCCCCCTTTTTTATTAACGAAGATTGCTACTCGCCTTCATATGATATTCTATGCGTCTACATTATGTCTATGACAATAGTGAGGATTTTACGCATTTCAGTTCCAACAACAATCCGAACTAATTCCACGGCGTATTCGTTCGGATAAGTGATTATGCATCGGTCGAAAGTGACAAAGTCTGTGACATTTAATGCATTCTATTTTTCTATTTGACTATATAGATGAGAATTAATTCAGTACAACTTTTACGATCTTTTAAGGCTTTACAGTTCTAGGTACTTAGGAAAAATTTCAAATTATATGAAAATTAATAATATTAAGGATGTTAAAGTATTGATGATCGGTCAAGTAACGAGATGTAGAGGAGGGGGATGAACAAAAAGTCGCATATTTTTTATTTTATGTATTTAATTAATCACAGCCATTGTTTTCTATGCATTTTTGCTATCTCAAATGTAGTTTATTGATCCCTTTACTTAAAAAAAACGAGTCGGACAGGTTCCAAAATCTTTAAGGGCGAGTTGGACTGCCCCATTGGAGTTGGATTTTTTCCCTTGGAAGGAATTATCAAAATTTTGAAGAAAATGGCCTGAAGTGCGGAGGACGTCTGTGCCTTTCCAATTGAAGCTCTCCTAATTTGGTAGCCGCCTGTTACGCAGTTAGTGGTCTAGCGTTGTCGTGAAGCAGCAGTGACGTGGAGCGATTGACCAGCCTGGGTTGTTTAGCCGCTAGTTTTTCCATCATGGCTGGCAATTGCTAACCAAGGACATTAGCTGTAATAGTCTGGCCAGATTTTAGAAAGATGTAAGGAATAATACCGGCGCTTGTCCAGCAAACACTTACAAGAAACTCTTTGGGGGTTAATTTTCGCTTTGGGCAGGATTTGGCTAGCTGGATTTACCTGTGATGAAAAATCCATTTCTCATCACAGGTAATGATTCAGTTTAAAATACCATCATTTTTGTGGCGGTTTCGTAGTGTAACGCAGCAGTCCACGCACGTTTTCCGGTTTGCTTCAGCCAATTCATCCACCTTACAAGCTTTTTATCTTTCGAATTTGCTTCAAGCGAATCGAAACAATTTTGTCACTAACATTGCAGCCTGTAGCGAGCTCGCACGTACTTTTCGATGGATACGAATCCACAATAGCCTTCAGCTCTTCCTTATCAATCGCAATCGCAGCCTGCAGGCCTTCGTTCTGCAAATTTCGGCGTGCAGGTTATGGATGTCGAAATTTGTAGAACTAAAATGTTAGATCCGAAAACGAACTGTGTTCTATTTTTCAACACGACTGCCATACACACCATTTACCCTTCCAGACGTTTTCGCAGTACTATTGCCACGGCGTAAATAATCCGATATTTGAAGTTTCCATTTTTTGTAAAATGAATGACGCAAAAGAAAAAAACAAGAAAAAACAGTGACCGTCATCGAGTCACAAGTACATCGAATAAAGAGCTGTACAAATTTTAATTTGGAAATTCCTTTCCGAAGAGGACAAAATTCATGATTAAAGTGGTCAGTACGAAAAATGCCACATACATAAGGTCCTTATATACGGAATGTATGTGAGGACCTGATATATGGGCGTCATATTTCCATCACCATTGTTACGGTGGCGACGCCCTAATACTAACTCCAATTGTGACATTATTTCAGTAACATAAAATACAATGAAAGCTCATTCTAGCGGTTTGTCGGTCATTTTATCTATTTTCACCGCAACATCGCTACTCTTTAAAAGACTTACCTTTCCATTTTTTATAATGGACAAACGTACAGCCGCCATTAGAGGACTGTGCGTGTGGGGAGAAAGATGTGGGAAAGATAAACCGTGTTGTCGACCTTCCTCGTAAAATCAAAGCGGTGATTTCATAAAAGCGAAGCTATACCTAACAAAGCAGCGGCTTTTTTGTCTGGCGACCGAGTCAAACCGAGTGTGTCCATATTGCCACAGCTGAAATAATTTACATGAAGTTTGGTATGCAAATAGATCAGTGACATTTTACGCTGACACGATACAGGTGTACACGATTTTGGTAATTTAAAAGCGATAGCTCGTTTGATCCATCAAAGCTTAACTATTTATTTAGCAAAGATGCCCTATGAGTCTGTCATTTAGAAAAAATCTAAAAGTATTCATTTTTGAAAAGGAAAATGAAATATGTTATTTTCCTATATAATTATTTTCCATTCAGCTCTTTACATTTGGTTAAGCGACGTTTCATTTTTCATCTTCTTGCACGTTTAAAAGACTGAAAAATATTTATTTTCAAACCCCTTAAGATGCCTCATTTTCTGCCATCACCTATTCATGGGATAAAAGTTTTTGCCCACTTTTTCATATATATAATGAGAAAGAGCTCACAGTTCTTTATCTGGCCAATATAGCGGGATCGGCCATAATTCTTATCAAAATTCAATAAAATTTGATTTTGCGACTGTAGACGATTAAGCCGGATCGTTATCCCAATTAAATAAAATGTTAAAAAACTGTGGTATGTGGGTGATCTGAAGTTCAGAATCAGAACATTAATCACCGTCGTTACTCATATAACATCGGTCGGTGCTCTAAAAGGCAATCACGAATGACTTCGGTTCAGTTTTTATATTTCTTGTAAGGGCATCATGCCGTGCCATCTATACGGTACAGGGGCATAAGGAAAGTTTTTCTATATGCAAAGAGCAATCGAAACCTTTTGATAGCTACCGTCGCCCGTAGACATCAGCATTATTTTTGTCATGCAGAGGCGTTGCCCTCCTTTACTTCTTCCTTCCATTGCGCCAAAAGTATAATTATAGTATTTATCTATTAAAGGGGGACGAACGAGCTAATCAAACAGTATAGAAGTATTTGGTGACTACTGATGGCCATTATGTTCTGCATGGTTAACGGCTATGCTTATGTATTTCCCTTTTTACCCCAACCTGAGGTGCCTCTCGCCAATGTGATACCAGACACCTCTGCGGTTCAGCTGCAATAAAACTACGGCAATACCTCCTACTACTAATTACTTCTTACTATCGCAAGGTTGTTCTAGTTTCACCAAACGATTTGCGCTAATCTTGTACCAAATGAAAGTTCAAGTTACAGTGTTTCAGAAGAATGAGTCTTAATTTTAACTTTTTCATAGATTCTCCCTTAAGTTGAACAAAATTGCAGTGCTCTTTTGTATCCTTGTTCACAACTTTCTCGTTTCAGTAACAATTTTCAAGGTATTTAATTTAAAAAGTACACTTCGAGTTTCAAGTCTTCTGCCATTGTTGACATTGTTAGTATACAAATGGAGACTTTGTACTCGTTTATTTTGTTTTAATTATAAAGTTTGTGAGATAAATGGTGGGTTCTTAACCCATGCGCAAGACAGATGTTGGTTTTCGTTATTTGTTTACTGGATATCGGTACTTTTCTTTTATATGTATTAGGTAAGTACATTAAAATTTCATATGACATAGCTTCTCACTCAAAATATATTGAAAATAATGATTTTGCAGATTTTACAAAGGTTTAATAATGCTGGAAGTCCGTC
Source organism: Eumaeus atala (assembly GCA_017140195.1). Lineage (NCBI taxonomy): Eukaryota > Metazoa > Arthropoda > Insecta > Lepidoptera > Lycaenidae > Eumaeus > Eumaeus atala. The sequence continues at coordinate 525,167 of JAFELO010000694.1, forward strand.
CCGACTTTCACAAAATGTACCAAAATTTTAATGATTTACAAAAATAAAAAAATATGAATTTTAATTCCGGGCTCGTAAACATTACACGATGACATGAATACTAATTAAATTTATGACAGGACTACATTGTCGGGACAGCCAGTTTTCAATAATCTCTACAGAAAAGAATGTATCACTGATTATGTAGGATTCTAAAGGTAAAATATTTTTCAAATCGGTCAAGTAGTTTTTTAGCTTAGTTTCGGTGGCCATTCAATGCAAACAAACAAACAATATAATGTAGGTCACATTTTCCTCTTATATCTTTATAATGTTAGTATGGACATCAAAAATATTTAAAAATTCATATTGAATAAATGGACACGGAGCATATAATCCACAGTGATATGCACAAGAAACTAGTTAGTAAGTATTTATTTCATACCAGATGCTAGTATTCCGGTCACGCTTTGCACTGGTAAAAAAATGCATTAGTCACTGTCATATGTGGCAGTAACCCACCATCAGATTAGCCCACTGTTCGTTTCTTATATTAAAAAATCAATACGAAAAGAAACAAATCAATTGCTTTTCTTCAGCTAACTAAGAGGAATTTTTGTTATTTTTTTTTAATTTGATATTTTTTACATTTTGGTAAATTAAAATTACACATACAATACTATACTTCGTCTTGAAACCATAAATTTGATAACAGGCTAATACCTGGAGGAGTCAATAAATACATTATATAAGTCCATTAAAGAACTAAGAGTTGTATTTTTTTTTAGAAGAAGAGCTCTCCACCTTCCACGTAATGCTCACCTCAGCAGGAGTATGGGCTAGCGACTGTATGCCCCGTTTCTTCTGCCTTTACGTATTACTGAGTGACGAGTATGTCTAAAAAGTAGCATCTACTATCTGTCTCATGCTTTTTCTTTTCACTGCAGCAAGCCACTTCCCTTCGGATGTCTGGTGGGGAAAAACCAGCCAAAGTGATTCGGTTTTGGGCATCCTGTGAGTATACAACTGGTATCATTCAGATCAATATCAACATACTTCAGATCGGTATCACCTTTTACACGAAAGTTTTCCTGCAGAAAACGTTAAGCCGTAATCGTTGTGCGAAGAACGTGTGGTTGCTCCCCTTTTATTAGGTATTAGTCGGTGAAACAAGATGTTTCACAAGTTGTTGTTGTGTTTGTTGTTGTCGTTGACAACGTAAGCTAAAACTGGAGGTCAGTCAATTAATAATTGTTGTAGCGCTAATTCATTATTGTCACGTTAAATTACTGTTTGTTTCCAAAAACAATCTTAAATAAGAGAAAGGTTACAAGAAATCTTAGATACATAATATTATGGATTAATTACTGTTCTAATTTGTTTTCAAGATAAGACGTAACTCAAGTATTATTTGGTATTGTACATGGAAGGTTATTTAAAGCGGTTCGAAAATCACGGCGGACTTAGCGCGATGTAAATTGAGATGGCGCGTTAAACAAAGAACACCGATTAGTTACTAATGGCTTTAATCTATCTTGTTAGACGTGTTTGATTTTAGTGTTTCCAATTTATATCACCAGCTCTTCATTTTCACTAAAATATTTCATAAGTTGTAGTAATGCGAATGCTTTGCTGCATAACAGCCGAATTGGATGGAACGGCCCGGGGGTACATCTCGCCCAAATGATACCACCGTGAAGTGCTCTTTTGTACGGTTTGTGAGTTCCCATAGCCCATTGGAGGGGAGGATGAGAGGATGATAACGCAACTGCATGTCAATAATACAGGTATCTATAGACGTCGGTAGAAGTCGGTAGGTTCGGAATGTTCGTTTGCCCTACTTTTCTTTAAACGTATCTAAGGACATCTATATACATTTATCTAGAAAAACTAAGTGCACCGACCGGGGAGTTAACAGACCAATAATAATATAATAATAATAATATCTGTGGACTTATCACACCACGATAGTCTAGTCCTGTGGTAAGTACCGTGAGGACTTGTGTTACAGGTGCTAGACAAGGGAAATATATTTAATATTGAAATAAATTTAAGGATTTTTCTATATTTAAGAGTCTTATTATATAAATACATATAAAACATAGATAAACATCCACGACATAGGCGGGATTTGACCCGCGACCTCTGGCGTAACACGCAGACTAATCACTACTTTACCAACTGAGAAAGCCGGTCGTCAACCACATGCTGCCTTTTCATTGATTTGACTTCTGCCTAATTAAGTAAGTCTGCGCAATGTGCATAAGTTTACTAATTTGTTGGACTGTATAATTGTGTATATATATATATATATATTGGCATGACACATAATATCTTTTACAAATTCTGGTAAGTAAATATAGTGCTGCCGCCGCATCTAATGTAGGAAAAGAAATCGCAGAATATGCTATGGGTTTCGGTTGTATAGTTGTATATAATAATTGTAATAGTAAATAGGTCCTATTTATGACAAGATGAAGACATCCAGAAGGAAATTGAAAGCATTTGTTGTCAGTAATGATAGTAAAGTATCATAAAACACATCCTCTGCTCTAGTAAAACAAAACTTAATTTATGTTACGACATAGAATATTCAAAGAGACTTACTTATTATACATTTTAGTATGAGTTAGTGCCATTGTTATGTTGAGGCCAGATCGGTTCGAAACCACCGGGTCGGTACTTCTCATTTTATATAATAGCGGCGTGTAGTAATAGCTGTGTTTTGAGCGCTTCGTGTGTTTTCGGTGACCCATTGTGGGGAAGGGGAGAGAAAAGCGACGCTTTGTAGTCTTATTCACTAAGGTATTTAGAATAGGATATGAACTCCAAAAAATAATTTAGGATGTTCAAGGTCAATTGTGATGTTCACTTAGTAGTTTTTTTTTTTCATAGTATACTAAGGTGTAAACGAGCGATCTGAGCCTTTTCACGACTACCGACTATTTCGCCCATACACATGTACATTATTGTTATGCGTGTGTCGCCCTTCTTTCATCTTACCCACCTACCAGCTACTCATCAACCACAGGAAACGCGACATTGTCAAAGCACCTCAAGTTAAGACGTACATGGAAGTACCTCGTACTAATATTACAATTTACTGTTAAATGCTGCTTAAAATTATACCCCTCTGCGCTACATCTATTTAGGTGTTTGAATGTTCAACTGATTTGCTGTGTAAAGTGAATGTTCGTCGAGTATTAACTGGCACTCCAATTATAAAAAGCCTTGGACTTAAATTAAATGTATTATAAAATTCCAAGGATATGAAATTCAATATACAGTTCCAGTGACTACTATAATTTAGAATAAGAGGACTTTTACATTTTAGAACAAAGGACTATTTTATTATAAAATATAATTGCAATACTTATGTTATCGAATATGAGCACATCTCACTTGTGACGAATGTTGTATTAGATCTAAGTGTATTTTCAATGCCGATGTCATATTATTCCATATTTGTAGTCGAACTTAATCGTATATCGATTTTTTTTAAAGTTCTCTTGGAACTGTATGTCGATAACCATTTAATTTTTATTATTATTATTCATATATAGGGCGGCAAATGAGCCATTGGAGCCTTTTGACGTTTACCAACAAATGACAATAATACCAAAAAATGGTATATAAAACCTTCACTTAAAACAAAATGTATTTTAGGTTTAGGAGGAGGTAGTGCCATGCTGCATGTTGGGATGCAATGTAATTGGGCCGGCACGACCGGGGCGGTACCTCTCTCTCACATAATACAGCCGTAAATTGACGGGGACGGGAAGAGGGCATAGTAATTATGTGGATGTTCATGGGCGTAGGTAGTCGTATTCTATGAAAAAAAGGGTTTAAGAAACTGCAATAAAAAGTTTGTCAAGTTCAACAACAATAAATTAAATCATACAGGCATATTGTATGGTTATGTAGGTTAATATATTACGTCTGAATGACATATGGAGGTATACGCGATCACACCAGGTGATGGATTGTAGGCTTGGAGTTTAAAAGGTTTATTATTTAAAAAAATATACATACATTACAATGTTGTGTTAAAATGTAACAAACAATAAATGTAACGGTAACCACTATTATAACCTATAATAGTGGTTACCGGTAAATTTATTGTTCGTTACATTTTTACACTATTATAACCCACAATAGTGGTTAGGTGTAAATGTGATATGTGTGTATGTGTATACCTCGGGCAACTATTGCAGCTAGGTAGATATAACTTCGAGAGGGAAGCCGATAGAGTGATTCAGTTTGGAGGCCGCGTTTACGGAAACGAAGTGATGGTCGACCGTTCACCAGATGGGAAGACGATCTCCGTACAGTAGCTAGTCCGGGTTGGATGCGATAGCAGGAGATCAGCCGACTTGGAGTTCATTGAAAGAGGCCCATGACCAGCAGTGGTGCAATAAGGGCTTATAATAATGATGATGATGCGTGCATGAAGCTTAAGCATTATGTATCCACCAGTCGCTGGTTTGTCCTGTTACTGATAGGTGCGGGACACCACATCACAGCGGCCGAAGCATATCGCAGTGGTTTAAGCCCCGTTAGTGGCATGTTTCTCGCCCCGAGATCAACGCACTCTTTTGATTCACCCATAGCCGGTTCAAAGGTGCATTAAAGCATTTTTCGGCTCGCACTACGTATGTTTTATTAATCTAAAATGTTGTATTTTCATCTGTTTGTTCGTTCAATTTTACTTGATGGTTATTAATGGTAAACCATGTTTCCAATTGCATAAACGATGACCTTTGTATACTATTTCTACTATTCATTAAAATAAATTAGGTTAACATCGCCGGTGTTGATTAATTAATCATCATGAGTTACAGAAATTAATATTAATGTAGATATTAAAATAGCCTCTAACAGGTCATCCATGTTGAAATTCGTTCGTTGTTCTAAAAGCATGTTTATATATGAGTGGTTCAGTTATCCCTCCATCATACACAGTCTATATTTGCGTGCAGAAAGTAAATGGCACTTTAAATGCATCAGGTTCTCGGCTTATATTTGTACATCATTCGAAATGTACGCAAACAAAATGGTTTATTGAAATAGTAACATTTTTATGGAACATACTGTTTTAAGCAAGCGAGCATTGAGTTCACGCGTCAGTGGTGAGTGGTTGAATGAGAGCAAAACATATCAAAGAAACATTGACAATCTAGTTTACTATTTGGTGGTACAGATCGCTCCTAATTTTCATTCACGCTGGTCCAAAATATAAAAAGTAATATTCTTAGTATAGTGGGGCGAACGAGCAGACGACAACCTACGCCCATAACATATGCATTTTTGTGATGCAGATTCATTGCCCTCTTTACCTCCAATGGGCCACCGCCAACTCAGATACCACACGAATCGCCTGCAAATTACCTGTACAGCATCAAATCATTGCCATTAATGAAATAATTTATTTGTTATCTAAATAGTAATACTTATGTTCTTTGCTTATGTAGTATATTACTAAGAAGTGTATGTTTAATTGAAATAACATTTTTAACATACTAAACACATAACTCAGATAAAACAGACAAAAAAACACTGAACTTAAAGTACCTTCACGCCTATTATCCCCGAAGAGGTAGGCAGATGTGTGCTAGTACATCCACAACTCGTAAGTCCAGTAGATATACGACACCCACGATTAGCCAAGGTACTGTGGCCCATGATGTCTTAGGTGGCAAGCCTGTGGCCATTTCGGGCATATTTCAATCCCAGACAATGTAATGCATGCAGAATAATGTGAAAAATATTTAATAATAGTTGCCCGACCTGGGGATAGAACCCAGGATCCCACGCGGCTAACGGTTTTAACAGGCGACAGTCGCACCGCTACACCACAGAGGCGATGAAAGTATACCTTTATCAATCGATGCGACTAACGACAATACATACGTTAAAATTCGTTAAGCTGTTCAGTCTGTAGCAGGGAGCATATATACATACGCTTGATAAATATTATCAATGGCCCTTTTGGGGGGATGATAGGAGGGCAACGCAACTGTAACATTCATGTGAATGTCCATGGGCATCGGTAATCATCAAAAGGCTCGTTTTCAGCATCGATTGCTCGTTTGCCCTCCTACCTATGCTATGAAAACCCCACTATCTGTCAGCATTCAGATATAAACCGACTCATGTTCTATATTGTCATATTACTTTTGTGTTTTTGCTATACACATTTCACTGTTTCAAACTATTTAATAGTAGCTTGGCTCCCGTATTTAGTCATGAGCTTAATGCCAATCTATAAAGATAGGGTTGATTGTGCCATCTGAGTCCCACAGTCTGAAGATACAACCAAAGGGTCTCGGACTCACGAAGGATAGAAACGATTTAATAAACGAACTGACTTTGGGTAAACCAAAAAGCTTTCTTTGTTTACTTTATGCCCATTACCAGGTGCTACATAATGGTAACAATTGTACAACAAAATTGTACAATAAGATAAAATAGCCGTTTCGAAACCGACACAGTACACAATACTATCTATGTATAAAGAAAAATTTGTGTTAGTTAGGGGTAGTGTCGTGTTGCATTGTAGCGGGATTGGGCTGGCACGACCGTGGAAGTAACTCTTCGGTGTCGCATCTCATGCGGTTTGTGAGTAGCCGGTGTCCTAGGGTGGGGCGGAGTGAAAAAAGAATTGGGAGAGTGTCTTCTAGTGTCGTAGCACATAATTCTCTTTGGATCTCTTAGCAAGCGATGTAGAAATGTTTAACATTTCTCATTGTTGTATATTGTAATTTGTAATTTTATGTACACAGTTGATTAAATTCACTAAAAAAAAAGAGATCAAATTAATAGAGAAAAAAAAATGTTATATGTCAGCAAGAGGTAGTGCCATGCTGCATAAGAAGAGGTAGTGCCGTGCATAGTGCATGACACTACATCCTCCTATGCAACGGAATTGGGCCGACACGACCGGGGACGTACCTCTCGCTCACGTAATACCGCCGTAAAGTGACATCTTCAGTGTTGCGTTTCGTGCGGTGACCTACTACACACAAAGGGTGGTGGGGGGGGGGCAACGTATGGGCATAGTGATTATGAGAATAAGGCATCAGTAGTCGTAAAGAGGCTCCGATTCTCGTTTGACGTCCAATTCCCTGTAGCGATTGTGGCGTTCAGTGAGGAATCAAGGAGTGGGATGTTTATGCTATAATGAAATTTAACTATGGAATTATTTAAACCTGTTATTTTTATAATTTACTGTTGTCCTGACAATTTTGTACTGAACCTTTGTTTTAAACCTTGTTCATTGCGGTTTGGCTATATATATTTTTCCTTATTTATCTCTCTATGTTTTGGATTTGTAGCTCAATGTTGCTTAACTAAAAATTAATAGTCTGCTCGGAAGATTTCCCACAATTTGTAATGTTAATAGGCCAGTTAAGGAGTTTCGACGATCGACGACGACGAGATCGGCATGATGTAGATGCGTAGTTTTTACGTGCCGATTATATATCTGTTAAATTAATATACCCGGTAAGAGAAATAAACTAAAAACTAGCGTAACGTAGCCAGCCCACAGTAGTTCTAGCTTCACAAAGATAAAAGGTGTTTGAGCACCTCCAAACAATATAAACCAAGGTAAGAACAGAGCTATGAAATAAGAATCATATCCTCGCTACTTGCCCGATGCAAAAACGCGCCTGCTATTTTATATCGAAGAGTAGTCTTCTAGGTTTAATTACCTTCTGCAAGCCCATGCTGTCGGGCTTTATATTAGGTTTTAGTAGAGTACCACTTAACAATGGTGGGGTCTTTGTAATACCAGGTGGAAAATAAAATATCTCATTACTGTTGTCAACTTCAGCTCAGTAGCATTGGAAAATGAAAATAGGTATTGTTATATATTGCTGTTTACGAAAGATTTTATGACATCTTTTATGACTAGCACTTATCTTATTAGAAGAGATGTCACTAATATTATACTCGTACTTGAGCTTAATTGATTTTCGCTCACAAAATATACATTGGAATTAATTGCTATGTGGTCATGTCGCGTCGATATGTGGAAATGGTGATTGTCTACACGAAAGTCTGGGATAAAGGAAGATAATGCATCTGTATATAACCTGTTTGCGCAGATGTTTATGACCAACTAATGCCACTTATTAAAGGAATTCACTGCTTACATATCTTCGTACGCAATTACGAGTACAACAAAAACCTATTAATACGTGAAAGTTCTCTCGCAAAGTAATTTCAGGTGATTTGATTTTTATGTGTTATGCATGTAGACTAGCCTCAGGAGCAAAGTATTGTAAACAACATTTATCTTCCCATGTTCATCCTAAATCTATCGGATTTATAATGAAGGTCGAACGTATTGTGTAGGACCTCCAGGGGCGAAGTAATAATTCTACTACGATGATGTTTCCTGGAAAATAATTCTAGATAAATATGTTAGTTATATTACTGTCTAAGAATCAATAGATAGAAATAAATTAGGAATCATCCAGAGGCTTAAGATGTCTACCGCTGAAATAGTCTTTCAAAATGAGCATCAATATAGCGATCCAAGGTCGGGATTCAATTTATTTACAGAATTAGCTTTAACATTTGTAAACTCTAAATTATTTTGTACTCTTTTATGGTGTTAAAGAGGCTGCCTGAAGACTTCTTCTACACATTAAGTGTATACCATAGAGATCTTATATACCTATGTGATTTTGAATAAATGATACTCTAAGATGTACCACTGCTGCTATTACATTGGAAATTGGACCAGAATAATCGTGTAAAGGGCAGCTATCATTGACCTTTATAATTTACGTTGCTAATTAAGCAAAGTTACGAGTATGCTGTTTTCATTAAATATATCCATTAAGTAATAGTATCTACACTATTGTGAAAATACCAAAAAATATTAATGTTAAGAAAAGTGAAATAAAATGTCTGTTAAAAACAAAAAGATATCCTCTTTTAACATTAGCAAAATATGTATGTAGATACATCGTTATGTAATAATATTTACGGAATGAAATAAAACAAGTAGCGATAGATAGTTCTCAGATCAAAATTATTTTCATTAATAGATAACACGTGTTGCAAAACTCAATGTGTAAAACGTGACACCTATATAAGCTTCTCCCGGCTCTGAATAAATTGATGTACTGGTCATAATGGAGCGGGTCACATGTGTCGCTAGATTAATAGACTCCACGTGAGCCCAGTCTGCTCAAGCTTTGGCTCTGAACAATTGTTACAAAATGTTCAATGTATAATGGAATTCGAGTAAGTAGTGAAATGCAATGGAAATAGTTATTGGAAAGTTTTAATCTGGATCTTCAAATGGGATGTGGGAAAATTTATCTTAGCGAAAGAAGGTGTTATTTTTATAAGGGGTTACCATTGTTCATTGCTGCCAGGATAAATCTTCTCTCTCACATAATGCGAACATGTTATGCTGGGTTTCGTGCATTTAAGTTGTATATGGGAGTGCATTTATTATACTTCCTAAAGTGACAGGTATGCAATTAGCGACTTTCCCATGGCTTTTTAGAGGGCCAAGTCATCGAGGACGACACTTTTGCATAATAATTATGCAGATATTATTTTTTTTTGTAGTATAAGAGGGCAAAAGATTATATGAAACATTATATGAACATCTGCACAATTACCATGCCAATGAGTTAGCCTCTTTTCCTCCTCCTATGTGCCACCGGTGTCGGAATCTTTGATCGCTTAAAGTCTATTTGTAGAATTAGAACACCCCTTATTCTAAAACAGCTGATGATGAGCATACCGCAAGTATCGACATTACGTAGGGAAGTCATAAATATTTTTTTATCGGTACAATATTTGAACCTATTATTCTTATAACACTAAATATAAAATATAGTACATTACATAAGTAAAGGGGTTGACATGCTAACCCAAAAACAGCCTAATCTCCTGGGGCAAGGCTCATAAAAGTTTGCAATTACGCATTGTTTTTTATTTCAATATAGGAGTAAAAAGATTTGACTTTGATTTTAATATTTTTGAATATTGGCACACTCCTTTAAAATATATTATCAAAGCCATTGACACAAACTGATTGTAGATTTCTTTTCTCAAATGAATGTACTATGGGTAACAATTTTATTAATCTGAGTTTAGGTCACCTGGCATTACTAGTGTGTGCCTAGGGCTGGATGTACTGTATGTTCAATTTGGGTGTGACTTTGCAGCTTATATTATGTATGTATGTAATGATAAATTGAGGTGAAGATATTTCAAACCAAACGTTATCAAATAATTAACTTTCGAAGGTATATTTACTTAGGATTCCTCGATAATGAAACTACAATATTGGCTGAACACTATCTCACGTAACCTCGAAATGTACTAACACACATTTCGAACATATTGTACGTAAGAAATATGCTACAGAAACTACACAAAATATTTATTCCTCATTAAATATTACTTAATAAATGACTAAATATTACGAGTAGGACCTTTTTTTCGTCGGTCCAACAGCAATTGTGGACACCTATGTACCAAAAGCGAGAACTATTCGTTTCGACGAATCCAAGCAAAACAACCATTTCAAATTACATACAATAAAATTTTATAAAAATCTTCCTGAATAAAATCAGTCTTTGAAGAACTTCGCTGCGAAATAATGTTACGTAAAAACTTTCGCAGACGTTGCAGAAATATTTGATTCCCAAAAGAATAAAAGTCAAAAGTGTGATTATAGCATTAAAGTTATAAAAAACGAGGTATTTATTTTGAGAAATGTATTAAATTATTTGTTTTTATTTTATAAGATTAATATATCAAACATATAGAAAATAAAGATTCATATAATATATATATAAGAATGTTCTGTAAGTTAAGTTTCCAAAATAAAAGTTGGTATACTCCAAATTTTTATTTATAAGAAAGACCAAGCTAATGTTATAAGTGTGTTAAATAATTCGCTGCACTTTAGCACACTTATCCACACCATCCGAAATTACCAGAAAAATAAAACGAGACAAACATAATAGAGGTAATTAACTAGGCGTGTAGTCAAAATTTGGTGTATACTCAAATAATTATATAATTTGATAATTATTTGAGTAGTAAAGTTATTGTGATTTGAAATATAGGACAATCTTTACGTAACATATGAAAATTCTAGTTCTGTACTAAAGACGTCTAAAATTCATAATAATAGTTATAAAAAATTTAAATGTTATTATAGTTGATGTTTAATACTATCCTATTATTTTTGAGCAAATGTGAAATAGTTATAATGAGAGAAATATTTAAAATCTGGTCAAAATCTTATCTTTCCCTAATTATGAATGACATTACTGAAAATGAAAAAAAGGGTAATTATGAACTTATAACAAACTTGTTCTAAAGAGCATTGACCAATCTCACTACAAAGCTTGACGATTTCCAGCCACCGGAACAGGCTAGGTTTCGCAGAGGATTCAGCACCATGGACCACATTTTCACCATAGGGCAAGTTGTACAAAAGACACATGAGTACAATCATCCACTGGGCCTTTGTGGACAAAAAGCTTTTGACTCTTTCGAAACCTGGGCTGTTCTGGAAGCTTTACAGCAATGTCAAGTCTGAGAGCATTGTGTGACGTTGCGATTATGTCCGTACTTATTCTGGGAGGTCAAACAAGGCCAATCCAATTGCATCGACGAGTGCGACAGGGGAGTGTCATTATCCAACGGGATACACTACGGGATACGGATGTGTACACTAATGCTTTGGAGGACATCCTTGTGACTTAAGACTCTGGACAGAATGCGGCATAAACATTAACGGCGAGTACCTCTCATACTTACGTTTCGCCGACGATATCGTTGTGTTGGCCGAATCATTGGAGAGCTTGCAGGAAATGTTGCACAGTCTAAATGAATCCTCCGGACGAATAGCATGAACTTAGCATAAACTTAGAAAATACAAAGGTCATGTTCAACGAACAAGTTCCCTGTATGCCAGGCAACGTCATTGGTGTTATTCTCGACGTCGTAGTGAAATACGTATGTCAACCTCGGGCAACTATTGCAATTAGGTAGACGTAACTCCGAGAAGGAAGCCGATAGAAAGATTCAGTTGGGTTGGGCGGCATTCCCGAAGCTTCATCGCGTTCTTACGTTGTCTGTACCGCATAGCTCGACTACAAAAGTCTTCAACCAATGCATTCTTCCCGTGGTGACCTACGGGGCTGGAACTTGACCTCTTAATTTAGGACTGGTCTGCAAGTTTGCGGTAGCTCAGCTGGCTGTTGAACGTGCTATGTTGAGTGATTCTTTGTCAAGGAACTAAAGTTTTCGATATCACGCGAAGAATAAGCTCACTGAAGTAGTATTGGGCTGGTCACACACTCAGGAGATCTAATGGCAGATGGGCCACTAAGGTTCTGGAATGGAGGCCGCGTTTAGGAAAACGAAATGTTGGTCGACCGTTCACTAGATGGGAAGACGTTCTCCGTGCAGTAGCTGGTCCGAGATGGATTCTGAGCACGAAATCGGCCGTCTTGGCGTTCAAAGAGGCCTTAGTCCGATATGAGCTGATAATGACTAACTTAAACTTTTTTGAAATTCCTTTATCGGGCTTTGTCTGCAATTGTAGGTAAAATAAGAGACAGCAAATGAATTTTGTTGTATTTTAAACTCATTCATCAATCTTTGTCGCCATGTTTCGCGTTCCTTTCACTAATTTGCATAATGAAATTGGCAGCGTGTGTATTTACTCACAGGCGCTGGGCGGACGGATACCGCGATACAAATTTTCAGAGGTGCTAAAACCTTAACTCATTACGGCGATTGAATTATGATTTGTCAAAGGGAATGAAAATGCAGTGCCGTTTATTTTACGGAGCAAATAATTGTTGCATATAAAGAGAGCACTGTCGACGCTTTAGAACTAGTCACTCGGTGTCTCTATTGGGAATTTTGTGAGAGTATGAAAAAACGACAATGTATAATATCATTATCATTGCAACACTGCAGTGAAATTTGGGCGACATATCGCTCACTAACATTGGCATGATGTGATGGTCATACTTTTACATTTCGTATAAGAGGCTGCCAAATCATTTTATGGCATCAACAAAACTTGCTAATTAGTAAAAAGTTTATAAATGTGTCTCGTTAATTTAAATTAAATACATGATATCGTTTCCGAGTTTTTCTAATATGTTAATATTTAAGGAACAGTTTTTGAACACTTAGTTTGCAATAATAATTTAAAATATACCTATTAAAGACATAAAAACCACGTTCTATTAAAAAATCCTGTGTACATTGCCTTCGGAGTGCAATACTATATAATTTAAACGCAAAATGTAATTGCTGAAAAAAAATGATGAAACGCTAGAAAAGGTGCTTAGCGCCCTTGCCTGTAATTTTACTTTTTGCGTCATATACACAGTCACAGCCATAACATAGAACAACTTAGATTATAATATTATGTGATTATCTATACCAAAAAAATCTATCGTGAAATGATGCTTTTATCGTCGCATTTCTCTCAGACTGTTAAATATTGATTTTGGATTGCCCGACGTCACCCTTCAGACAATCCTCAACTTGCATAATCTTTGGTCGCTTATCATCAGTGACACCATCAGGTGTATAAGATGTTGCTGCTATGAAATTAAATGTCTACATATTCCCAAAGTTTATAACCCTTCTAAAGCTCTCTAACACAAGACGAAACATGACATCATAAAATAAACCTATTTAACAATATTTAGAACGGGCGCCGATTCATCCAATCAATCATCTTTTCTTATGAATCACGGCATCAAGTGGTAGCTACGGCGTCGCATTTCAAATATAATTTAACATGTTTTTATGTAAATTCTTCAGTATGTGTTAAAATCTCATCAGTCAGATTACTCGATGATTATATTATCATAGGATAACTTTATACAGAGTTATTAAATCAATCTATAAACACAATATCCAATCCACACACATAATTCTATTACGATACAAGCACACCTACCAATTAGAACCGGTTCCTTGTCAGCCTCCTTGCTCCATTATATATACATACGTGTATGCATAATTAAATTGGCAGCGTATCTCTCTTTACTCCCAGACGAGCATTCCGTGGTTTGATGATTATTTTTATATTCCTTATTTTTTATTCACCATAAACAGTCTTAAATTTCTAACTATTCTCAGCCCAGGACATATAGTGGGACAATAAAATTCTCTAGTGAAGCTCATATGTGGGAAAACAAAGTGTTAGTATACATCAATCAAGTAGGAAGCTGAACTATGTACATCAGTAATTCGGGCGATGGATGTGAGTATCAGATCTACTATGACGTGACGTTCACTGATCAGTTATATCCTACACGACAGCCTCGTGGTGTAGTGATGAGCAGGTTCAGGCACAGTCGTGAGGGACTGACTTCGAGTCCCGGGATTTTTCAGTTTATAATAACTGTCCGAATTCGGGATGTCCGCAGTGTACCCCCGTGCCTCGGAGAGCACGTTAAGCCGTCAGTCCGGCACCTGATTTCTCTCCCGCCGTCTCTGATTGCCATCCAATCAGAGTAGGGGAATGGAACGCACTTGTGCTTGTGCGATATGATGTGTCTTGCGCTAGCCAACTGGCTAGTCTCTATAGATGTGGCCGCCGAGGCCGAAATTTGGCTAGGACCACATTAAATATATATTTCAACACACGTTTAAAGGCCAATGATGATAATGAGGGAGATCTGACGAAGGCGTCAGTTTTTACACGATGGCCATCTGACCTGTGCAACCCACAACGGAAATCAGACCCAATCATGGATTAGGTAGAATTTTATTTATAAAAAGGATGATATATTGTCTTTAAGTGTTGCTTATGGTATGTTCGAAAAATTTGATATAAAGGAGAACTTGTAAGGTGTATTATTGAAATTTGACCTTTCTCCTAAAAGTCAAAGCCCTTCTATTTCATGAAAATATTATCCTTAAAGGTGAAAAGGTGATATAGCCATTTGAATCATCATCACCCTTCTCTTTAAAACAACCTTGAAATATGAGCGAATATAAATTTCTGACTAGCACACTCCAGTGTACAACACACTGAACACTACCTGTAAACATGAGATTTTACTCTTCATTTTCTAATGTGTCCTGAAATAAAATAAAACTATATTATTAAGTGATGGTGAACAGCTGACTTATCAGAGGACCTTTTCATATATTTCTTTTTTTAGGAGTCGCATAAGACACGATGCCGAACTTCAGTTTTGCGAATTGTCACTATACGGCAGTATCATGTGAGCAAGAGGCATCTTCCCAGTCGTGATGGCTACATTCCGTTGCAATGTAGCACGGCATCTGACAAAAAAGGACAGCTAGTTATCATTACATGATTGAAGGTCTCAATATAACAATATTATAAAAGGAACATTACCAACACAATTATGTGTAAATCCCTTTATAAAAAACACTATCCTCCTCATCACTTGTCACCGAACTGATATTCAGATTACTGACTTTGCGCAAGTCAGCCCTAGCAGTATTTTCGGTTAAGTTTAATAACTATAATCATTCCTAATATATTGTTTTTCTTTCGAAACTGTACGAGTACGATAAAATATTTTATACCACTTGAATAAAAAGCGTGATAAAATGTATCGGTCGAAAAATGTTTTATATTTTTAGCAATCGCTCTTGTTGCTGGAGTGCTTCAGTATGAATTTGAATCTATTGTTTTTAAGGCATAGGCAGTGTTGCTGACAAAAAATATTTGTACATTTGTTTCATAACTTATAAGAAATAAAAGAAAATACACTAAACGTATGTTCATTTTCATTATTTTTTAATAAAGGGGAGCAAATGAGAAGTATGAGCTTTTTTACGACTGCCGACGCGCATCAACAACATGCGCATAATTAGAATTGTATTTTTTCTCTCCTCCAATGGGCCAGCAGCTACATACAAGCATCACAAAATGCGACACTAAAGATGTTACTTTACACCGGTATCATGTGAGTGAGAAGTACCTCCTGGCTGGCCCAAATCCGCTACAATGCAGCATGACACTACCCCTTACTAAAAAAATGAGATAGTTGTAAGAAAAATCTGAGGGAAAACATTTAAACATATATAATGATATTCTTTTATATTATATAAGATGTAAAGTTATATAAGATGTAAGTTACCTGAGGCTTTAATGCCGCCCAGAAACATTCGATCAAGCAGACCGCTATGTAGATGCATGTCCCTATTTCAAATAACAATCACATCGCACGACACGCTATTTATTCTCGCCGGTGTCAATATGTAAACAACAGATACCTCTGTAGTAGTGACAGCCCGAATCAGTTGCAGCGAAATATTTACATTATCAGTTATGGTACTTAACATTTTGGAAAATGATTACTATAACAATTTTTCGAGTATCTTTGTTTCCATTACGATTATCTATACTTCAACCATAAGGGTGTGTTTCTTTGGTAGCGTTGCTAGTTACTTATACATTTTGAATATTGATGTTTTGTAATTATTTTGTAAAATGTATACACATCATAATGACACATTTTTGTTAATATTACTGTTTTTAAGAAGCTTTAAGGAACACCGGATACACTCACTGGCTACGTCTGTAGTACACACGTACGTCGTAGCATTTAGAAAGTGATACGAGAGTGTGCTACAGACTTATGGTTATGGATACTCATTGACTGTTGGATGGACGAGGACGATATAACGCAATAAGCAGCAGTCAATACTGGTAAAAATTACGTGTACCATGTTAACTTTTTTATGGTATAGGCGACAAAAAGCAACCGGAGCCTTTCTACGAAATCCGACGCTGTCCTTTTTACACTCCCTACCCAAGGGGCCACCGGATACTAACAAAACTTACGGAACGCCACACCGTAGTTGTCTCTTTGAGGCGGTATCAATTGAGCGAAAGGTACCTCCCCGGTAGTGCCAGCCTAATGTAGCATGGTAATATCTCTTACTAAGCCCTAATGTTGTATCATGCCAAAATAATATAAAAAACATAAAGAAGCTTATAGTTAATTACTGTTCATATTCTTTCATTAGATAAAGTTAAGTAATGAGAATTTTTATTTATAATGTATTTGACAATTTAGGTTACTCAATTGTTCTGTTATATTATTTTATTAACATCCCTAAAATGCAATGCAAACGGTGCGACGATTTATGCTCCACTCGTTGAAGCCGCAAATAGTAGCTGTGAATTTGGGAATTTGGGAGCAAGGCTAACACGTCAAAGTATAAATTAGAAACTGGTAGATAAATATCACCTCTAAAGTTACTGATAATATCATCCTTTTGCTTGCTAAAGAACAAGTTTCATATTGAACACGCTATCTTGGCGTAGGGATCGTATGGAAGTTAACGTTGTAGAAAGATCAAATATCGTCAACAGCTGAAAGTAATTATGTTTCAGAAACAAGACCTGACGGAGTCAAATTAGTGAAATTTAACATTAGTGTCATAGATTAACAAAAATACAAGATATACGATTTCATAATGTCATTCTAAAGCATCTGGGATTGTACGTAAAAATATTTTTTGCGAATGTCTTTGCAAAAATGCATCCGTGCATTGTTTTAAGTTGTTTCCACAATGTGCATAATTTGTCACGAGTGCATGTTTTATACGGACATTATTGAGACGCTGGCTTTGTCTCTTATGTATTTTTGCAAATCAATAATTTGTATGTTATACTTTTTTATACGAATTATTGTCATATTAAGTTTACGAGATGCTCTTTAATAATTAAATTACTTTTAACGGATTTTATCACGTTTTATTGGTTTATTTAACCATCCCGCCGTTTCAGAACCATTTACAACAACCATTGTCACGAGTAGAATGAGGTGATAGGTATTGAGATGTCACAAGATCTTAAAAGTACCCGAATAATTATAGTTATTTAGTTGTTTTGATTAATGAAAACAGTACTTATTATATCTTGCTGTCTTGAGGTTTTATATTTCGCATTTGATTTGACAATGTTTGTCATTGGGACGCCGGCAGATGAATAAAGAGAATCGAGAAGAGCGGTTGATGGTGTATTTGAAAAGTATTATTCCGATACCACCGAACATCCGTGTGCCCATCTACGTTCCTTAATATAAAAAATTGAATGTTAATTTTTTTTCCAAACCTTGAAGTGCACCTAATATCAATCAGCGTTATCCTTTAAGCTGTGAGAGCATGAAGCTGCTTGTTGTTGTTGTGTGTGCGTGCGTGTTGCTTCAACTGGCGTTTAGAGCAGGTAATCTCTGTATACACATTAAACACACAAAGGAATTTCCACCAAATTTGGCGCCAATAGCTTATAATCGACTGCAGACAAAGGATCCTGTTTATCCCTAACAAATATATCAATATTTTGACCTTACATTATTTTATTTACCCATTTCAAACTATTAATCATTTGTGAGGTAGAAGTGTTTGTGAGCGAAAAGGTTACATAGTCGATGTAAGCGGGTTGCAGCCTTTTCCATCATGTATTATCGATATAATATTTAACGGATGGTTTTCTTTGACGAAAGTAAAAAACTTTGCACGCACTTAAGTGCGTACATTATTATGCATATTCGTAGCTGAGCCGTGAAAGTCAGCAAATATTTTATATTTACTTTTTATAGTATAGCAAACGATCAATCGGAGCATGTGTACGTCTACTGACGCTCTTGAACATCGGCACATTTACATTACTGGTGAGATGCTCTCCTTTCCTCTTACAATAGACCAACAGCTACTCACAAACCGCACGAGACACGACGGCTTAAATGTCATATGCCGACGGCGGCCAGCCCAATTCCAATGCAATGTATCAAGGCACTAACACTTTTTAACGTCTATAAGATTAATATTTTATATTGGTACAATGTAACTGTGCCATTTTAACAGCTATGTATTTACAGTATACACGAGTATGTAGTTTATATCTCACCAGGCAGCACGATGGTATTTCATTTTACTCGATTTTATAATTACGGATACATTTCCACTAAACTTCGTATAAGCTACTGCTTATAATATATATATTACATTAGCAGAGGTACTGGCGATGCTCCCCACCACCATTCAAGCCTTGACGTAGCAGTGAGGCTCAGTATCCTGGGGTGAACCGAGACACCTAAGGCGAAGCCAATTGAATCGACAAGGGGGCTGCTCTGTGTACCGCTCTTATAAGGAGAGGGGACGAAGGAGAAAATGAGGCGGCGCTTTTGCGAACGGTGCAAGGGGCGAGGATGGGAACCTCACCCTATTGTACTATTCCAAAGGCGGTAGAGTAGTCCTGGGATGCGGGACAGCCCCAGCTGTGGAGGTGACATCAGTCCCCTAGGGCGCTGACTAGCCGTCCAGGTGCAGTGATGTTTTGTTGTCCCGGGGCACCTCGCCAAAGGCGGTATGGATGTCACTTGCGGTGGTTTTTGTTGATCTCTGGCACTATAATGAGGCGAGAGCCCCACTCAGCATTGGACCCTACCCAGGGACGGTGCGGGGAACACACACTTACGGGTCATCAGAGAAAAGCTATTTCTCTCTCGCAAGAAACACCTCTTACTTAGATGATAGTCGCAAAATGACGGCTCTGCACTTTGCACGCAGCACACGAGTTTCCAGTAGCCTATAACTGAGGTAATTGGAAAGGAGAGCAACACACCAGCATCATGCAGACATCTGTGGACTTTAGTAGTCACAAAAAGCTCCACCTTCTCGTTTGCCCCGTAAACTATAAAAAGAAAACATCATATTAGTAGACCTGTTATATAGGCACAACTGTACAAGAACGAGTAGAACTAGTGTATGAAGAGTTCCGTAGCAGCGAAAATAAGAACCCCATTTATGTTATGTTAATATGATGACTTCATTTCAAAGCATTTTCGTTTGAAGGTATTTATTGAACTCTTTCATCCCAATATTTTTAACAATTTTCCCCTCAGTTGTTTAAAAATTAGAGGGGTCGGGACACACTTTTTAGAACAATAAAAGCAAATTTTCACAAAATATTACCTCATGCAAGAAACATTCACGAAAACTTGCATACTATTCAGAAAAATATATAACATCCTACACGGCTATGCCCTTCAAAAAAAAAGTTACTTCACGCCTGTTATCACAAACCGCACGAAACGCGGCAGTTAAGATGTCACTTCACGGCGGTATTATGTAAGCGAGAGGTACCTTCGTAGTCCAGAGGTACCTATATATCGTAATTGGGCCGGCACGGCCGGCGATACATGGCAGGATGTAGTGTCATGCACATTGCATGGCACTACCTCCTCCTGTACAGTATGGAACTACCTCTTCCTAAAATTTTGTCATTGCATTTATATTGTCATTAACACCTGCATGGTTATACAGATGCGATGTGCTAGTAACCCTAACTAACCAATGGGCCACCGGATATTCACAAACATGCGCGAAATGCGGCTAATAATATGCTATCCATAATCTTATGGCAATATCATTGGAGATACTCCCCCGGGTGTGCCCGCCCATTTGGAATCCAATGCATCAAATTCACGTAACCTCTTCCAACAAAAGTTCTGATCAATAATTGTTATAATGTACTTGAATGTACGCCTATGTTCGTAGTGAGGAACGAGTATGAGGTAGTGCCATTCTGCACCGGAGCCTAATTCCGTCTGCCTCGATGCATAATCCCGCCCCAAAATAACAGCTGCTAGGCTGTCGCGCGTCGTGCTATTTGTGTGTTTTAGGTCGCCCAATGAAGCAGAAGAGAAAAAAATGGGTTTTGGTCAAAACATAGATACATGGACATTGTGTGGATGTTTTAACAAGTTAAAAGTCTCTGACATATACATGTATATAAACAACATACAAAATAACATCTTATTTCACAAGCAGAGGATAAAGATTTATGTTATATCTTCTTGAGTTCTACGATAGCGTGAAATATTAACTAACATATAAACACATTTTCATATTTTTAATATCACTATTTGGTAAGGAATAGTGTCAAGCTGCATTGCAGCCGAATTGTGTCCGCACGACTGGGGCTCTGCCTCCCACTCACATGACATATCCGTAAAGTGACAACCATGCCGTCGCATTGTGCAGCTTGTGAATAGCAGGTGGCCCCATTGCAGGGGAGGAGAAAGTTAGACTGAGGAATCTGCATAGCAACAATATTGCGAATGTTTATAGGCGTTGGTAGTCGCGAAGAAGCGTGGATTGTTCGTTTGCTTTGTGATGAACCAATTAGTATCAGCAAAATTGAAGAAACAATTCATCTCTACCACAAGAACAAACAAACGATTGTTTTTGTTGTGATAGAGATGAACTGCTGTAATTAACTAAAACAACTGCATTCAGTTCCTCTAGTTAAAATTCCAGCAGTTACAGTAAGGGGTACAGACTAAAGCATTTAATATCAGGGCCACACGTGCCACATACGATGTTGCGTTATGTCGTAGTCGTAAAATTCAGTAAATTTATATGTAACTCAATAAAGTTATAAACGAGTCTTCTTGAAATATAATAAAATTTATGGATATTATCGGGGTTTATTTGTTATAGCTATTATGGTCACGGGTGGTAGATGTAAAGCTTCTGAAACATCTGGAAGGTTCATATATTTTTTCCGTATATTTACGCGAATGTTATTGTGTCTAATTAACGCATTTTATCGCGTTTCTTTAAATTTTCTTGTGGATTTACATATATTTATTCTTTCTTGATTCCTCAAGTTTCTATATCCCGACGTTTCGATAACCTTTCGGCTGTCATGATCACGGGCTGACTGAAGATTTTAGTCGTCTGGTTGAGTATAAATATATGCAGCAGAGTCATTAACAATTAATTCATCCGATTCATACAAAACGAGCTTATTGTGTCTTGCAGCTGTGATGAGTCATTTTTTGTTTTTGACTTAATTATAATTATCACCGTATTCCAGCAACCTAACATCCTCTCTGTTAAAATTTGGATGCTTTCTAATTTCAATCGTCTCACGAATGATCCTTGGAAGGAATCGAGACTCTTTCGCGAGGACTTGGGATTTGTTAAATCTAACGTAATGGCGGGCGTTATCTTGTACATGTTGACAAACTGCCAGACTTAGTAGAACGACGGTGTTTAACATCTGCAATATGTTCTTTAACGCGTCTTTTTATCGATCTCTTTGTTTGACCAATGTATGAAAGCCCGCAGTCGCAATCGAGTTTGTATACTCCTGCATCCTGTAGGGGGATCTGAGGCTCTACCGGTGGTAGGAACTGACTTATCTTATTTGGTGGCTTGAAAAAAGTTTTAATAGAAGCCCACTTCAGAAGGTAGTCAATTTTATCATTGATCCCCTTCATGTATGAAGTAGTGCAAGCGGTATTCGCTCAACTGTGGCCGGTTTCACTCTCATTTTGAGATGTAGACGTGGAAATTGAAGCTACTTATTCAGTACTTTTTTGACATACGGAAGTTCGGCACCCATGTGTCATTTGTTACAAATACCTTGAGCTTTTAGAACCAAGGACTTTCCAGTAGTACTCAGTTATATTGGATGGTGGGGTGGTGTGCATCGCCATACAAATACCTGTTTGTATGGGTAGGTTTCCTATATACTGCATGACCTAGAGTGTTGTTCGGATAGCCGATTACCAAAACATCCAAGAAAGCCAATAAATTGTTGGTTTCTAACTCCATCATAAACTGTATTTTAGAGTTAATAGAATTTAGGTTGTTTAAAAATATGAGTACTTTATCCTTTGGTAATATCTTAAATGTATCATCGACGAATCGCTTGTACAATCTTGGTATTGCAGGTGTAGCCTGAAGGGCAGCCGCTTCAAAGTATGCCATAAATATATCTGCGACTACGGGAGGTGATCCCATGAAGGCTCCGTCCACTTGGTTGTAGAATTGATCATTCTTGATTATTCTACAATATATAGCCAGAAGTGAAGCAGTACTTCAATATTTATGAATATTCCAAAGGTAAATTAATATCATCAAGCTATCTTGACACCACTACAATTCATTCATATTATGGTAAGCATGTAAAAGGAGACTTGAGTTTAAACATTGAAACACTGCCTCACTTCTGGCTATATGTTGTGGAATGATCAATTGTACAACCAAGTGGATATAGTCGCCATGGGATCATCTGTATCTCCCGTAGTCGCAGTTATACTTATGGAACACTTTGAAGAGCCTACCCTTCAGACTTGCAGATGATACATTTACGATATTACCAAAGGATAAAATACTTATATTTAAATTCTTTTAACTCTAAAATACAGAGTTTAAAACCAACAATTCATTGGCTTTCTTAGATGTTTTGGTAATCCGCAATCCTAACAATACCCTAGGTCATGGAGTATATAGAAAACCTACCCATGCAGACAGGTTTGCGATTCACACCACCATCCAATACAATTAAGTTCTGTTGGAAAGTTCTTGGTTCAAAGGCCTCGACGTATTTGTGACGAACATCTCCTGGGTGCCTAACTTCGGCATGTCAAAACAGTACTGAATAAGAATAAGCTTAAATTTCCACGTCCACACCTCGAAATAGAGTGAAACCGGAAATAGTTGAGCGAATACCGCTTTTACAACCATATACGAGAGAGGTCACTGATAAAATAGGCTACAACCTGAAGTGGGCTTCTATTAAAACTTTCTTCAATCCGCCAAAAAAGATAAGTCAGTTCTTACCAACGGTAAAGTCTCAGATTCCCCTACAGGATTTAGGAGGACAAACTCGATTGCGACTGCGCGCTGTATGAAACATTGGTCAAACAAAGAGAGCAATAAGAACACGCCTTAAAAACATATTACAGGTGTAAAACATAGTAGTTCTACTAAGTCTGCAGTTTGTCAACATGTACAAAATAACGCTCGCCATTATACGAGTATTATACTTGACTGACCACGAATCCTCTCGAAAGAGTCCCGATTCCGTCCAAGGATGATTCGTGAGGCGAATGAAATTAGAAAGCATCCAAATTTTAATAGAGACGATGGTTGGGTATTACCATTGCTTGCTTGGGATCCAGTGATAAATATAATTTTGTCGAAAACAAAATATGCCTCATCCCAGCTGCAAGACACAATGAGCTCGTTTCGTATGAATTGGACTAATTCATTTTTAATCTTTCTGCTACGTATAAATACTCAATCAGACGACTAAAATCTTCAGCCTGTACGTGACCACAATAGCCGAAATGTTATCGAAACGTCGGGATATAAAATTTTGTGATTATTAGTGTCTTAAAAATTTTATTGCATGCCTGTTATGGTGACTGTTAAAACACAAAATTACCAACTTTCTAACACAGTGATAGCAATAAAGAAGGCTGTAAGTGTATGTTAGGAGCCCGGGTATCGGTTTTGGACCGCGTATCCCTATAGAAGCTTTATGCCCCGTCAAGTTGACAGACTGCATTCCTGATAACGTACGTGTTAATACGTGAATGAAGGGGAAATATACGTTTCTGGTTTACACACTTTTCGGACGACTGATCCGGGTATATCGGACATTTTATTTCATTCCGTTTTGTTCTTTTAACAGAGGCGCTGATATACAAATACCGAAATTGTTTTGACTGAATAGAAACAATTGAGGAGTTTATTTTATGATAAATCATTTCATTTGTCGAGATTACAGCCATTTAAGAACAACAAGTTTGAGTTACTTTTAGCCACCGGTTCTTTCTAACATATGAAGACTGAAACCAGGAACCACCTATCAGGTGCAATAACGTAGTGTAATATGGTAATAAATTTAAAAAAAAATTGAAGTTAGATGGAATTTATGTACTTCATACAAGTAACTGCAATGTTTTTTTTCTACAGAATAAAAGTGATTGTGCTAATACTTTATGCAATAAACATTTCAGAAGTGGTAAATACTGCCCCCCCCCCCCCAACGTTTGTACTTCTGTGGTGAAAATGATAACTGGAGATAAATCTACTTCTTATTGAAATCACTGCATCCGCTAAGATCTTGAATTGAATTACTTTTAAAGGGACGTGTCTTCAGATGGAAAGGATGGTGTGCTACTCAAATAAAAAAAGTGCCGAGTGTAGATCTTACTCATATTGAACTGCTTCTGGCAAAGTTATGGGATCATTATATTTGCATTATTATCATCATTATCGGTGCAGAAAGTCACATGACGACTACTGAAAATCCGAGTGGTGCATTAATGCAATCTCTCTGACATACTTTATTACATTTTTTTTCTTTCACAGTTTTGGCTGAGTGTTTTCTGCATTTCGTTAGTTGAACGCCCATCAATGCTTTAACATCATTAATTTTATTCCTTTCCATCTGAAGACATTTATTATGGGCATGGCTACACTGAATTAATACTCATTCGCATAGTCCAACAAGACAATATAATGCACTTCTGTCACAGACTTTGGCACTTTCGACCGATGCAGAATCATGTATCCGCACGAATACCCCGTGGATATAGTTCGGATTGTTGTTGAAAATGAAATACGTAAAATGAACAACGATATTTACTAGTCAGCGATTAGTTTACAAATGTATTTTAGAATTTAAATATTATTTGATTGAAAAAATTGATTGATGTCTTCGTTTCGAGTTGTCAAATTTCCTTCGATTTGATTCCGAAAGTGTCATGTATGTGCTAGTGTCCTTTTCTACTATAGAGTACGCCTTTTTTTTTTGTTGACGCGGGGAAACGCATTTACGCGACTTCACTGGCCCTGGGTGGGGTCCAGTGGTGTGTGGGGCGCGCGGCACATTATATAGTGCCGTATACCCACAAAAACCACCGCGAGAGCCACCAGTGCCGCCTTTGATTAGGTGCCCCGGAACAACAAATCATCAGGGCACCTCGACAGCAAGTCAGCCCCCGAAGAGACCGACGCCACCTCCACAGACGGGGTTGTCCCGCACCACAGGACAACCCCACCGACTTTGGGACAGTGCAATGGGGTGAGGTTCCCATCCTCGCCCCTTGTCCGGTGCGCAAAAGCGCCGCCAATTTTTTGCTCTTTTGTCCCCTCTTCTTATAAGAGGGGTACAAAGAGCAGCATCTCCTCCTGCTCTTTAGTCCCCTCTTCTTATAGCAGGGGTACTAAGTGCCGCCACCTCCTCGGTTCAATTGGCTTCGCCCGAGGTGTCTCGGATAACCCCAGGCTACTGAGCCCCACCGCCACGACAAGGCTTGAACCATGGTGGGGACTATAGAGTACGCCTTGGTTTAGCCGTAGGTACAGATAATTGTAAAATAGAAATAAATAAATACAAATAATTATTTTTATTTAATCTAAAACTTTAACTAATATAAAAATTTCTTTAATATTATATTATTATAAATCCAAATATTTTATTTAAATATTATTTTACCGATCTCTTTTTTTACGTCAATGCTAGACCAAGGGCTCAAACGTCGGCCCTAAATTGTGAAGAATCAGCGAAAGAAAATAAAACAAGTGTGAGCAGTGTTATACCTATAGTAGAAAGAAATACACAATGTTTCATTAGTGTATTTCTTTCTACTATAGGTATAACATATAAATTACCTTTAATCCGTTGATGCCTTAAGTTTACGCGAATATTACTCATTACAATAAGACCACTTTTACGGATTTTATCGCGGTTTATTTAATTAATTGACTCTTTTCTTCGATTTGTTTCCAAAATAGTCAGAGTAGAATTCTTATTGAATTGGGCAAATATTAATTAAATTCATACAGTTATAATAAAACTAGCAACATGCCCCCGTTTTGCCCGTTCGCCCGTGTATAACCGGGACAGGATTGTAACCTTAACAAACTATACACTGAAAACTACCACCGGAATTCTATCACTTGGAGATGGGTTCTGTCGGCATCATTCAGTTGCAATGCAGCATTGCACTACCCCGTAATGAAACCAATATGCTACTGCCACAGCACTAAAAGGATGACTACTTTATGTTCCGGGAGGAAGTCCCGCAACTCATGGATGTTCGATCTGATGCCGTTTGCGTTAAACGACACCACACCAGTCTTATTGATTTGGGTTTCGTCCTTCCTCTTGTAGCCATTGGGCGGCTTTATTTCGTTAGGCGCTTTATCGTCTTGACCAGCGCTGCATGGTCAACCATGGCTCGGATCTTCTCCGCCATGGTGCCAAATTTAACCTTATATGCAAACAGTTGCACCTCCTCAGTATCGACTGACTTTATGAATTCCGCTAAGAATTCAAAGTTGGCTACTATATCCTTAGCCCTGCTGCCTTCCCTAAAGGTGTACGTACTGAGGCTTTAGAGACATCTGTGCCTGTGTCCCCGATCCCATATGAGCCTGGGCCTCGGGGCCCTCTGTGGCTAAGGGGGAGCGGGAGGAATGGCTTTCTGTGCCGTTTGAGGCCCCGCGATCTTTGGAGACCGGGACCACGCGTTAATGGCGGGTGGAGGGGCAAGGATGAAGTCATCCTGCTTCTGTGCCTGGCGCTTGGGCGTCTGTGGGGCTTTCTGCGCCCTGGGCGGCGGCTTTGAGATGCCCTGGGGCTTGGGTACCCTCCTCTTGTAGAAGTTGGGTGCCCTCGGCCTCCTCTGTAGTTGGCCGTGTGGCCAACTTGTCCGCAAAGTACGCACGCAGGGGGCTCGGTGGTGGATCTGTCCCTCAGACAGTCCACCGTGCCGTGGTCTCCCAGTCACTAGACGCACCTCGGGCGCCCTTGGCAATTTCGGGCTGAGTGCCCATACAGCTGGCACCGGTGCCATTGCCCTGGTGCCCTCCACTTGCTGGCCGGCTCTATACGGAATCCGGTAAGGCCGCAGATCGTCCTGATATTTTGTATCTCCTTGCTCTCGGGAGCAAGGGGCAGTATAACAAGTACCATATTATATGGTACATTTACGGTGGTCTCCCCACTTTTGGTGTGTTGGTACATCCGATGTACCTCCAGCACGGGAATCTTCCGTCTTCGGTCGTCGAAGATTCGCTCCTTGGAGAACTCCTTCGGAATCCCCTTGGCGTCGAAACGTAGGAGGCGTTCATCCTCCAAAGCGTTTGTATGGTACGCGATATTTCTATCACGCAAGAGGGCAGTCAAGCGGCGGTACTCGCCGGCTGACGCCGTGTTTACGCGAATGCCCGTTCTGCAGGTACTTGCTGACACGTAATTGATACACTGGTTATCAATTACGTTGGTGATATTCATCCACGCGTTGTTGTCGTGGACGACAGTTCTTCTCCCTTCGGGCCGTCAGCTCCTCCGTGGCCATGGCCTCTGGGGCCTCCCTCTGGAGGGATTTTTTATTATTAGAGGGGCCCGCGACGGGGGCTCCGTACGGCTTTTCAGCCGCCGCAGATTATGCCGCCCATACAGGCGGCGAGAGGGGGCCGATTGGGCAGAGGGGTTTCCGCTTTTACGCGGAGCTTTCTCTTCCGGGGCTTCTTAGCCTTCTTCACTAGCGTGAAGTCAGCATCGTCACTACCCGAGTCGGAGCTGGAACTGTCGGTCGATGAAATAATTGATGTTGCAGAGTCAATCTCTACATCCATCGCCTCATTGGGGTTAGGCGATGCCAGGCTTTGGTCTTGTTCAAACGCCCGGATTACATCCGGGAATTTGTTCCCTAAAAAGCTGAACAGCACGCTGAATTGTCTTTCAGCAGCATTTTTCGCTTGTTTTTAAGCAAGGCCCTCCCGCTATGCGTGGGGGTGAGTAGAAAAATTTGTGTCCTATTTTCAGCAATAGGGTGTGTTTATATCGCCCTATCAATTTAATTTTACTTGTGGTTTTTCTGTAATATGCAACTTGCCGGCGCGACGGGCAGCACGTGTGATTTCTCACTTTTGATCGCGAAGAACTACTATAGGTTAACTCTAACAATTAACACACAAAGAGCGTTGATAGCCCTTTACCCAATACGCTTTGAAGACAAAGCGTGCAATAGGCGGCGCGGTGAACACACAGCACAATGGGCGGCGTGGAGAACACAAGGCCCCGCGCGAACACTCCGTACTTGGAACAATGAGCGCAGCACAAAGGGCGCAGCGTGCGCAAACGAAAACACGTCCGCTCTCAACCGGAGTTGGAGTCGGAATGATCACATCGCACAAACTCTCATTACGTCTTCGCACTCTTCCGGTTGCCGGGTCGAGGGGGGTCCAGACCGGAGCTTATCTCCATACTGGAGATGTGTTGCTCGAGCCTCGTAAATACGAGGCTGTGGTTGATGCGAGGTCATGCTGACCTCTGAGTGCGTATGCACATATGTTTATGTGCCAGGGCTATTGGTATCTTTGTACGATCGGCGTCTATCCATTTGTCGGGGCACTCTCACAGGTCTCAGAGCGAACTGGGAAACGTGTATGGTTCCACTCCTGTGATGGTCCTATGGACAGGAACCAAATCGCACGCTGTGTTTACGATACGGTGTTTTGGTGGAAAAGTAAAGGTCAAAGATCAGACGCGACAAACAGAAGAAAAGAAAGAAAGGAAAGGATGGGTCCTGGCCGTGAAGTTGGTGTCACGGGAGAAGCGGCGGGCCGTACCCTTGCGAGAGCGTGGCAACGGGGTTGCCACGTCCCACTCGGCACCGCCCGTGTGGTGTCGGCGATGTCCGTCTGCAGCGTCCAGCGAGAGGGAGAAGTGTATATATGTATATAACCTGTGAAAATGAAGTCAAATGGATTAGTAGTGATTTTTTTTCTAGTCTGTGTGGGAGGTATACGGAAACCGGTTATCCATCCCTCTTCCTCGGCAGGCTATATTTGTCCGGGGGGCGGGCGTGCCAGGGCGCGAGACCCCTGAGAGTCTCGTGCTCCGACGCGTCCGCCTTTTCGAACAGGTTGCTCGACATCCTGCCGACAAAGTCATCAAGGGGCTCGACGCGCAGGTCCCTGAGTATAGTTTGATTCCTCACGAACCTCGAAGCCTTGACCAGTTGCCGAAACACCTTGTTCTGAACGACACGGAGCTTCCGCTTGTCCGTATCACTCAGCAAGTGATGCCAGGCAGGAGTCGCGTATGTTAGCCTCGATCTTATGTGGATGTCGTAGAGTGCCATCCTCATTTTTAGTGGGATGGCACTCACCCGCAGGAGTGGCGCCAGCATGGCGGTGGCTGATCCGGCCTTTCTGATGGCGGTTTCGGCCTGACGAGCCATCGCGAGTCCGGGATCTAGCACGATTCCCAAGTAATTGGCTGTCCTGTGCCATGGAATCGCGACGCCCTGTACCATGAGCGCGCCTGGTGCGGTGTGCGGTCCGGGAAAGGTGATCGATTGTGTTTTAGATGGATTGATCGCCAGCCGCCATTTCTGGAGCCACTCCGGCAGGAGATCGAGGGTTTTCTGTAGTTTCTTGGCCGCGTGCCTCACGTTAAGAGACGCGGCCAAGAAGGCGGTGTCGTCCGCGTAGAGCGCGGCGGTCACTCCGGGGGAAACAGGCACGTCCCCGGCGTAAAAGTTGTAGAGGGCTGGCGAGAGACAGCTCCCTTGTGGTACACCTGCACGAATACATTTCCTCTCGGACAAGACCCCGTCCACTCTCACCTGGAATGTCCTGTCAGAGAGAAATGACGCAATCACTTTTATGAGAGGTTTAGGCACATTGCTTTGGATTAATTAGTATATTAACCCGTTATGCCATATGGAGTCGAATGCTTTTTGTATGTCGAGGAATACGGCGGCTACAGCTTCTTTCTTGTTTCTAGCCACTGCGATCAAATGGGTGACCCTGACCAGTTGGTGAGTGGTACCGTGGTTGGGTCGGAAACCGAATTGCAAGTCTCTGAGTGGTAGAAGGGGGTGAGTTGTCTCAGTATGAGCAACTCTAGGGTCTTCGACAGAGTGAATAGCAGAGTTATCGGGCGATAGTTGTCCGCTCTCCTGCTGTCCTTACCCTGTTTTTGCAACATGATGATGTGGCCCAACTTTCAGCTAGTGGGGAAGTGTCCAGTGCGGACGATGCCGTTCAGTAGTCTCGTTACTGTGGCGATCGTCTTGAATGGGAGGTGTTGCGACACCTCCATTCAAGACGATTGGCCATGTTGGTGATTCCGTCATACCCGGGGGCCTTTCTGGGTTTCAACCCCTTGATGGTGTTCTGTACCATGTTGGGTGAAAAGTGAAATGCAGCTGTGGTGATTTCTCCCGTGCCTGGGGCTTCCAGGTAAGCTTCGACCGCGGCTTCGACCCGGGCGGTGTGCTCGGAATCGACCGGTGGGAAGGGGGTGAAGTGTGCCTCCAGATGGGTCGCGAATATATCCGCTCTTTCTGGGGCACTGTATTTTGTAGTGCCGTCTCCGTGTATTAATGGCCTACTTGGTGCTTTCCTCTTCGTTAGAGTGCACGTCTGGGCCCGTAGTGACTGCCAGTCTTCGCCGGCCTCCTCGATTCTCCTCGACCATCTGTCCGAACTTAAAGCCGCAAGTTCGGATTTGACCCTCTCAGTGCGACGGTTCAGGTGAGTCTTTATCGTGGGGCAGCGAGTAGACTGCCATCTTCTTCGGGTGGCTCTCTTCTCTTCGAGAAGAAGTTGGGGGCTTCTTGGCAGTTTGTCCTTGCCATTGGCGCTTGAGCACGAGAGACTTTCGGTGGCCTTCTCTAAGGCGGTGCAGATTGAAGTCTGCATCTCTTCGGCTAGTTTCTCCACGTCTTCCGCGGTGTTGACGGGGAAGTTCGGGGTGGAGTTGTTGAGGCGGGAGGCAAACCCTTCCCAATTTACCTTTCGCCTGGGGGGGAGAGGTGGCAATTTGTACGCCTCGTTGTGTAATTCCGCCAGCACTAGCATGTGGTCAGAACCGAGGTATTCCTCCAACACTTCTAGTGAGAAGTGGCTCTCTAAGTTCTTGGTGATGGCCACGTCCAGTACGTCTGGCTGGAACGCTTGTTGATCCGGATAGTAGGTCGGATCCGTGGGGCCGGGGACCGTGTAGTCCATCTCGTCTGCGTTCGCGAGGAGTCTCCTTCCGTTCGCGTTCGTGAGACGAGAGTTCCAAGACGGGCTCTTGCAGTTGAGGTCGCCGGCGATCACAGTCGGCTCTTCTGAGAGGAGCCGGTGGATGTCGGCGACGTCCAGTGCGTCACCCGGAGCCCTGTAGGCTGCGAAGAGTCTGGTCGACTTGTTGCCCGCCTTTATCTCCACGCCTATCGCTTGGAACGATTGTATCGCAGGGACTGGGAGTGGCTGGTGTATGATGTTTCTTTTGACCAACACCACCACTCCTCTCTTCGTTCGGTCGTTGGGACCGTCGTGTCTGTACGACGTGTAACTGGCGATGAAGAATCTCTGTCCGGGTCTCAAGTGGGTCTCGCCGATCAAGGCGATGTCGACCTCCTGTGTGCACAGGAGTTGCGTCAACAGCGCCCGTCTATTCGAGACGCCCCTCGCGTTCCAGAAGGGGATTCTTACCTTGTTTCCTGCCACTTCTGGAAGGTTCCAGTTATAAACTCGACCAGCTTGGGTATGCTGGCCATGGCTATAGCTAGGAGGCTGGAGCCGCTGCTATAGCTATTATATATAGATCTCCATGGCCAACTCCATCAGGGCGGAACAGGTATGGCCGATGAAGGCGGCCATCGTCGTCGTCTGCGTCACCGCTTGCCTTTCACGCGGTGTGGTCACACCGCTTGAGGGCTTCGGTTTGGGAGCCGGTGCGGGTGCTGCCGGCTTCGCCAGTGCGGGTGCTGCCGGCTCCGCCGCTGCCGGTGCGGGCGAGGTGGTGGGTTTCGGGAGGGCGGGTGCAGCGATGGGGAGAGCGGGATCTACCTCCATTTCTGCCTCGGGTGTCACTCCTTGAGTGACGGTGGCCTCCTTGTTCTTCTTTTGCTTCTTCTTGTTCTTTTTTTTGGGCTTGAGCCCTGGGGTCTGAACTGTGGCCTGAGATGAGGCCCTGGGAATGGGGCTATTCGCCTCCGCCATTAGAGATGCGGCTGACGGTGGTGGCAGCTCCACCTGTGGAGCTTGAGGCCGCTGGGCTCTCACCGTGGTGATAGCCACCGTGCCGGCGCGCTTGTTGCGCGCCTCTCATTTGAACACCGGGCAGGCGGTGCTGTTGGCCGGGTGGGCCCCGGCGCAATTCGCACAGACCGGCGGGTCCGTCTTAGGGCGCTTACACTCGCTCGCGAAGTGCGGTTCGCTGCAGTGAACGCAGGCGATCCTCCGGTGGCATTGTTTAGACGAGTGCCTAAACTGCTGGCACCGGTGACACTGGGCGGGGCCTTTCTAGCCCCTCCATGCGTCGATCTTGATGCCCGGTAGATTGAGCATCTCAGAGACCTTGTAGATCTCTGTTATCGCTGCCTCCGTAACAAACAAGGTAAGAATCCTCTTGCCTCGCCTTGATTTGGCGGGCGTACTCGGGCTCGAACCCCAGGCGTTCTAGCTCCTCCATGATGTCTTTGGGGTCTGTGTTTTCTAGCAGACCCCTGATGGCTATCTTTATACTCCGCTCCTTCGGGAGGGAGTAAAAGAACCTGCTGAGTCCCTCTGTCGCCTCGAGGTCACACAGGTACCTCTGCACAGTCCGGAACTCAGCCTCGCTCTTAGGCGAGAAACGCACCCCCTTGCCGAGGGGCTTGGCATTCGGGCTGGGGCCGAATAATTGCCGCAGCTTGCCGAAATGTTGTACCCATTTGGGCAACACCTCGACGACGAGCGGCGGGTACCTGGCTTCACCCTTTTTTTGCGCGTCTGCGTTGGACGGCGCCGGCCCAGCGCCACTGGAATGCGCAGGTAGCACGCTCGGGGCCGGCGCCGCCGTCGCTTCGGCGAACGTGAGAGTGCGAGCGGGACGGGGAGAGTCCCTGTCTCTTCCTCTCCAGCATCTTTTTGGGCGACGACAAGGTAGGTGACGATGCACTTACCTCCTGCTCCCTTGGTCTCTTGTGAGGAGGGACCCTCGTCTCCTCACGTGTCTGCGGGGTCGGCGTCGTCTCCTCCGCCGACTCCGCTATGCAGTCGCTCTCGTCGACTGCCGCTTCCGATGTTCTTGTCGTCGAGGACTGCGAAGCGCTGTCCAGCTCCATCTCGTCGTTGCTCGACGACTCCACGGAACTGCTGCAGCTTCTTCGCCTCCTCGGGCTTGTTGGTGGCGATGAGGTTGGGGACATGGTCCCCGTGCTGGGCTCGAGGGCCTGCACTGGAATGTGGATTCTTCACCTGCTTATCTTCAAAGTGGGCAGTCTGTGCGTTAACACTTCGGCGGCCTCACGGTCGCCGGGCGGTCCAGTTGGCGGTGTTCTGCACCGAAACTTCAAAAATTTCTCTTCAGAATGGTTCGGCACGCACTGCAGTTGCTTGCAGACTGAGCTGATCCTCCACATCGCACACGACGGCATCTTCTATTAAATAGTCCCGTAAGTAATTGGTACCATACACAAGCGATTGGCACAGATGCTTCCGCAAGACTGAGCGCAAGTAGGCTAATTAACCTAGTTTTATGGTGCCACTGTTTGAGCGCATATAATCTATCTACCTTTTTTACTTATATAATCATAGCTTGTACGCATAATGTATGAATATACTATTTCACTTAAATGCGTAATCCGTTGCGCTTTCTCCTGTACGTGAGAGCGTATCCAGAATAAGTAACGTTCCAATTTTTGTCTTTAGCTGGGTGTAATTAAATAGAATCAATTTCGGACAGTGTAAGAATAATTGAAATAGATTAGTTGGTATAATGTGATTCATAGTAAATTAGTTTAAATTAGGCCAAAAGACGTGAAATTATTTAACGATGAAAAAATAATTGCAGCAATTGTTACGAGTATTTGACAGAAAACATAAAATGGCTTTATTAAAACCGGTAATAAATTTTCTATATAACTTTTTATACTGACTAGTCATACGTTTCAGTACACACAGGTAACTTTTAATGTTTGTTCACTAACATTTTCTTTATAAATACCCGCATTAAGTATAAATAATTATAAATAAAAGTACTAGTTAAATTGAAATATTTTCTATTTGCGTTCAAATTTTGTTAAATTACAACTTAATTAATTTTGAAGCTTGCATCGGAGTGAATCCTATTTTCTTACTTAACTGGAACAATAAGTTAATTTGACTCAGCTACTTTTGCAGCATTTCTTTAGTGGTTTTTGCTTCGGGTTTTATATACTCTCGGAAGCTGGCGAGTATAGCGCTACCCATCTTATATATAGAGATACGTGTGCTGCGGAACATTTACTCTTGTGTTTCAGTTACTTGGTATATAGTTTCCTTGGTCGAGAAAATTAAAACATGTTTTCGATTATCTCCACGAGTTTGATACGCACATGAATATTCAAGATCAGGTGAAGAAAACGCCACGTCAATTGAGTTACTGTATAATATTTTTGATATTCTATGATCTTAATGGTTTCGTGTTGAGTTTCGAGTATTTGTATAATTGTCATCTCTTTTTTGATTATGAAAATAAATGCAATATTATGTTAATTCTTTTTTGATACTGTTTGAATGTTTGTAAGTTTATGATAAAACTTTACATTTGCTTTTTCTTTGATCATTTCTTATGTATTCGGATTGTTGTAATGTTCTATGTCAGCGATTTATAGGATAATGCTTTTGAAAAATGCCGTCTCCTTCATATTTGAGAACGAGAATAAATTGGTAAGTGCATATGAATCTGGAAATCGATTGTATTTGTAATTAGAATTGAATAAGTTACGTGTTACATACATAATTAAGACACGTAGAGTAAATGGTTGTTTGCTATTCCATCAAAAATTTTACAACAAATAACTTTCGGGTGACGTATTGACATTGAATGCTACATTGTAGCTGGGTCGCGCTGGGTAAATATCACTCACACAAAAACTCCATACAAATCGTGCGTTGAGTGAGGAAGGCAACATGTCTGATTCGCCTCTATGTCAATGGTCATAGACAGGTATTTACCAATATGCTCCCAATTTTCGTTTTGCCCCATATACTTAAAAAACAAAACGCAATGCAAATAATCGCCACATTTTGCCTCTTTATCTCTCTTTATTTATTATATCTCTATTATCAAATTTCATGTTAACGCTGTATATAAAATAAATACTGTACCTAACTATAACAGCACAAACCGGACAATTTTACCACCTACCTGTGATTGAATTTAACCCCCAGTTGTGGCAGCCCAACAAGCTCCTCCAGCGCCCACCGTAATGCAGGGCCAATTTTACCTACCTTATTATTACCTATTAAAGAGGAACACTGGTTCCCTCGGCCAAAGTAATAATAGCTACTTTAGTTAATCTTAAATGACTATCGGGATGCATCCTTTCCATCTGCGGGGAAGGAGGGGGACCTGACCCCCTATCTACAACAATCTCACCTAGACGATCACCTGATGCCTCTTATACCAATGACACTTCGTCAGCCTAGAGCAGTATAAAGAAGGATGATTTTATACATACACAAAGAAAATCTGGTATTTCGCTGTCGAAATTACAAATTCGAATCATAAATTAGGCGAGCGTATAAATTTTATTTCTTTATATTTATTTTATTCATTATAGTTAACAAATAAGAATGTTAGTATATAAACATGCATACACAATATATGTGGTATCATGTAAAAATAAATTAATCCATATTATACCCAAAGATAATGTTGAACGAATAACAAGTAACTAAAGTAATAAGGCCGCCTTTGTGTGCATTTACATTTATACTTTGTACCTACCTATTGTCTTGTTTATTGATGTGCACAGTAAAGAATATTTTATTCATTCATTCATTCTAGGCAATTCCTATAAACACCCCCAATTCTATAAAAAGGAAACCATGAGTTTCTTTTTATAGAATTGGGGGGCAAACGAGTAAGCCGGAGCATTTTACGACCCGTTACGTGTCTCCCCGGTCGTGCCGGCCCAATTCCGTTGCATAGGTGGATGCAGTACCGTGCGCTATGCATGGAACTACCTCCTCTTACGCACATGGCACTACCTCTTACTAAAATTATGCTTCATTTATGGTATTTTTTTTACCGCAACGCTACTAAGATTAGAACCCTTTAGTAATAAAATTTTAAAACTACGAGACTTCACGGTTAATTTAAGTTCTTACGTAATTGATACATACATGATGCACTTCCATCATGTGCTTATCTCTTATTCGCCATTGACTAATTACACTGAACCTAATAATATTGGAGCTAATACACCTTTAAACTTACGGTTTCTGAAGTGCATTCGAAAAATCTATTGTAAGGATCACTTGCTTCCTTATAATTTTTATTTTTATCACAAAGATTATTCAATCATTATAATTACTACAGATATAGTCAATTGGAAATCTTGTCGCTACTTGATGGAAATTAATTTTAACAGTCGAATATATAAATGAAATTTATACAATAATTCCATGTTTTTTTGCAAGAATTTTTTCAAGGTTGTCAAAAAGATATCACAACAAAGTAGCAGTCTGTGACATATAATAATTATCATTTCCTATGGACAGCAGCATAATGATTACGCAGATTTGTTGCCCTCCTTCGTCACTCCACTCCTACAGAACACACACTATTCACAAACCACACGCTACAGCGTAGCTGCCACGGCAATATCCTACCAATACAGGTACCTGTTTGGTGGTGCCGGTCCAATTCAGGTGTAATGCGCCATGGCTAAAAGGTAGCTTTTACAAAGATGTATCTTAAAAGTGATATAATATGGGCCGTCAAATAAATCATTATTGTTGTTGTAGTTTAAAATTGACAACAAATAAATTAGCCGCCCTAAACCTTTGAGGTTACAAAATAACGTAACAAAATTTTCATTTGATTTCGAAATTAATTTAGGATTAACCCTTATGCTTTATGAGATCCCTTTTAAAATATTCTTTACATCACGTGGTACGTTATTTAATGTGACATTTTACAAGAATGTAACTTTTCTGAAAATCATGACACAAAAATTGGTGAAACTTACTAGGTACATAAGCAATATTTTTGTTTCATTGTAGTTTTCATGGCTGCATATGACCTTTAACTAACGTGTCCTAAAATAAATACAACATTGTAGGAGATGATGTTCACGTGATCCTCTTCTTACAAACACGCTTCCTACTTAGAACTGATCATGGTATGTTAGTTTTGGTCTTCTCCTTCGCTCCATGAATCGCCCCGGGTTTCATCGATATAAGCCTTGCGTACACTTCACGCTGGTACATAACCCAAAGTCCAGAGGTGCATTCTCTGTTGTGTCACCCCGATTCGGTTGTAATGGGTAAATACGAAATCTATTAATATTTTATTTGCTGAACGTATCTATTTGATCGTAATTTTTATATTTATTTTATTATCGTCACCGTTACCTCGATTACTTTTAAGTGTCCGAATGAGCTTCAATTAATTTCACATAATTTACATATACTATTAAAAAAAAGTCTCAAGATCTATTGAACGATCTAGCGCTTTCCAGACAGTATTTTTGATGTAATTATTATAAGACATAAAATTTTGTTATAACTAAGAAAAAAGATCGTCTGCAACAAGAATTAGATTAATTGATAGAATCTCACGGTGCCATTTTTCTTTGGGTCTTTAGGCAGTTATTTATTGGAGATCCTCGTAAAGGGTAGATGGGATCAGTTAATCATAGAAGACTGCCTTTTTTTTGCCACAACAGTAGTATTTTATAGGATATATTGTTTTTTCCAGTACTTGGCGTATACTGGATACTGCGATTATAGTGTTAGTGATGTTTATCACGAGGTATTTTGGAGGCGAATTTTTTGTTGTCAAAATTTTTCTAGTGTGAGGTCGGATTGTGAAGATATTTATATTCTTGTGGTTCGGCTTGCGTAGGCGAAGAAGAAGGGGGCGACTTACGTTTCCACCTTAATGAAAGCGGAGGCAAAGCTTGACTATAGGAGCTGGTACTGGGCCCGCCAGATCCGCCAGTCGGCGACCGGGGCGAGGCTGATAGAGTTGTTTGGATCCACGAGCAGCGAGAAGGTAAATTTTCCCGCCACCCGTCTGGCAGATGTGTTTGCTGGGGAAGCGGAGGTGCTCAAACGCGAGTAGAAGCACCGTGGAACGGCTTGCGACCGCAGTGGCCAAGGATGGGGGCTGTCACCCGGGCCAGATTCTCGTGCGAACCTTCACACGGGACAATTCGGCTCGGTCACAGCCCATGTCGAACTGCCGGCGACCGCAGCC
Organism: Eumaeus atala; assembly: GCA_017140195.1. Taxonomy (NCBI): domain Eukaryota; kingdom Metazoa; phylum Arthropoda; class Insecta; order Lepidoptera; family Lycaenidae; genus Eumaeus; species Eumaeus atala. Next base: position 564,210 of record JAFELO010000694.1, read on the forward strand.
AAAAAGTTGCTGCAGGCCGGGAGATTAGTGGTGGGTTGGAGCCGTGTTAGCGTCCAGCTCATGATGGCGCACCCTAGGCACTGCTACCGTTACCTGGTAATGGGGCACGTGTCTAGTACGTGCCCTAGTAGCATAGACTGCAGCACTTTATGCTACCGCCGCGGTCAGCCCGGCCACAGGGCCGGTGGGTGTTCGGCCACCGCTCGTTGCACGGTGTGGGCGGACGCTGGCAGAGCAGCGGGCTACGTGATAGGGGGCATGTCGTGTAAGCCACCCGTCCAGCGCGGGAAAGTTTCCTCTCCCTCTCAGAGGGGGAACCGTTTGGGGTCGAATGTAAGTGTAAGGTTGTAAAAAAAATTGAAATGGCTAAAGTAACGCCCACATTACAGCAGGATCAAAATTTGACCCTGGCAATTACTTTCCGGTTTCAGTGCTACTAATACTATCTAAAATTTAAAAAAAAAAAATGTGTCCACAATTAGACGACTACTTAATTAAGAATAATGATTTATATAAAAAACAATACGGTTTTTGACCGAAATCCGGATACAGATAGTGCAACAATGGACTTAGTTACTAAAATTGAAACAAAAACAGACAACAAACAAACTGCAGTAGGGGTTTTCATAGATCTTAAAAAAGCTTTTGATAACCAACCAACCTCTGACATTAGGTGTGCCACTCGAATCAGTGCTCGGACCTCTGGTATTTTTAATATATGTAGAAAACATCCACAAGATAGGGCTAAGGGGAGATTGACTCTTTACGCAGACGACACGTGTTTGTACTACTGTGTGTATGGACAATATTCAAGCGAAATTATATATATCCCAAAGATTTAAATATCCCACATAACTGGTTTCAGCAAAATTTACTAACAATCAATACTACAAAATCGTCATACGTTATAACAACAAGAGGACGTAAACATAACTCCAACAAGAAGACTATACGAAACCAGTAAGCTAATGAACATTGAAGAATTATATACATATAACATATTCAAGAATATTCATATTCAAAATTATTCGCGTTTCCATTCACACACACGTTAAAATACGCAACTCGTCGCGCAAACGATCGCGAATTACCCCTTATAAGAGCTAAATGCGGAAAAAGTTCATTGAATTTTGTGAGAGCACAGCTCTATAACAAATTACCAAAGGATGTCAGGGAAGCAACCTCGATTCATATATTCAAGAAGAAACTACCAAAGTACATCCAAAATAACGTTACTGTCACATAGAAATGCTTGTGACTTGTATCACCTGTCTAGCGAACTATGCGTTATTATAATCTGCTTGGAGTTTGCATTCTTTGTCAACCGTTTGTTGGCAGCCTTATTAAACTACCTACCCTGAAGCGTTATTAAATAATATTTTAATTTGCGTTCTCATGTAAGTAGCAAATTATTTTTAATGTGAAAAAAGATCTTTAAACCGATGATCGAATGCCTTAAATGCCTCGCCATCTCAGAGTCCTTTTGGCGAACGTCAACCACACCACCAGGACTCAGAACCTTTTCCTGCAGTCCATGGCGGCCCTAGAATAGTTTCTCGACGTTCTGGAGCCACGGGTAGAGCAACTAGCCCCCCTCCAGGTCTTCAAGGCCGGGGACCTCAATGCCAAGTCCACGGCTTGGGGTGACTCGGTCACGAATCCGAACTCGGGAGGGAGGTGGAGAAGTGGGTGGTAGCTGCCGGACTGTTCCTCAATATAGGGATAGTCCAGACGTGCGTGCGATGGTTGGGAGGTTCTGTGGTGGACTTTACTTTTGCCATGCCGGATATCGCAGGCAGAGTGGAGGGGTGGTTGTGGAGACGGAGTTAGAGACACTCTCGGACCATCGCAATATACGGTTCGGGGTGCCTCCAGCTTCCTTGCGTCCAACGTCACCGCCGTCGTCGCCTAGGGGCAAACAACGTTGGTTTCCGCGATGGAATCTCACTAGGCTCAACCGAGATCTGGAAGAGGAGGCCGCCATCGTCGGCCGTTGGAGTCTCCCGCTGCTATCGGAGTTGGGGTTGGACGAGGCGGCTGGTCGGCTCTGCGATGCATTCACTGCGGTGTGCAGAGCGACCATGCCACCCTCGGAAAGTCAGCCCCAGTGGCGGGCGATATATTGGTGGACGGCCGAATTATCCGGCCTCCGGGCCCCCTGCAACGGGGCTCGGAGGCAGTATGCCCGGAGCAGGCTGAGACGCCCCTAGGACGTCGACAGGAACGACAGGCGGCGCGGGATCTACGTCGAGAAAGTGAAGAACCTGCAGCAGGACATTGGTCGAGCCAATTGTGCCGATATTAAGTAGTACTTTTTGTAGTATAAGAGGGCAGAAGAGTAGTCAAACCACCATCTGCACAATTACTATGCCGATGCGTTAGCTTCTTTGCCTCCTCCCCTCCCACAGGCCACCGGAAATGTACGGTTGTCGGTATCTTTGACTGCTTGAAGTCTATTCTATAGAATTAGAACACCCCTTATCCTAAAATAGCTGATGTACGTTTATCTTAATACGCGTGAATATGAGCATACCGTAGGTATCGACATCACGTAGAGAAGTCATAAAGATTTCTTATATGTACAATATTTGAACCTATCATTCTTATGACACTAAATATAAAATTTAGTACGTTATATAAATAACAGCCTAACATATTAACACAAAAACAGCCTTGTCTGGACAAGAATCATAAAAGTGTGCAATTACACATTATTTAATATTTTTATAACAAGACTAACAAGATTTGATTTTGATTTTGATCACATCAATTTACGAGATTCTTTAAGTTTGAATACTCTTTTAAACTTTACTATCAAAGCCATTGACACAAACTGATTTCAGATTTTACTCCTGAAATGAATATATTGTGGGAACAATTTTATTAATCTGAGTTTCGATCTCCTGGCTGTGCTACTGTGTAGGCTGGATGTTCTGTATGTTCAATTCGGGTGAGGGCTCTAGCTTATATTATGTATTTATGTAATGTTAAATTGAAATGAAGATATTTCAAACCAAACTTTATCAAATAATTAACTTTCGAAGGTATGTTTAATTAGGTTTCCTCGATAATAAAACTACAATATTGGCTGAATACCATCTCACATAACCTCGAAATGTGTGTTAGTGATATATTGTACGTAAGAAATATACTATAAAAACTACACAAAATATTTATGCTTCATTAATCCTATCTTCGTCTATCTAATTGCAATTGTGGACACACAAGTACCAAAAGTGAGAACTAGTCATTTCGAAGAAACCAAGTATGGGATATCGCACCAAAACAACCATTTCAAATTATATACAATAAAATTTTATAAATAACTTTCCGAATAAAATCAATCCTAGGCGAACTTCGCTGCAAAATAATATTATGTAAAAACTTTCGCAATCGTTGCAGAAATATTTGATTCCCAAAAGAATAAAAGTGAAAAGTGTGATTATAGCATTAAAGTTATGAAAGGTGAGGTATTTGTTTTGAGAAATATATTAAATGATTGGGCTTTTATTTGATAGGATAAATGTACCGAACATATAGAAAATATAGATTCATATAATATTAGAATATTCTGTAAGTTATGTTTCCAAAATAAAGTTTGATATAGTCCAAATTTTTATTTATCAGAATGCAGCAAGCTTATATTATAACTGTGTTAAGTAATTCCCTTCACTTTAGCACACTTATCCATACCATCCGAAATGACCAGAAAAAATAAAACGAGATAAACATAGTAGAGGTAATTAACTAAGTGTGCAGTCAAAATTATAATAGATATTAAAATAATTATTTGATTAGTATTTACTAACTCTTGTTGTGATTTGACAATCTTAACGTAAAATGTGAAAATTCTAGTTCTATACTAAACGGGCCCGCCATTAATCATAATAATTATAGAAACTTTTAATATTATAAAACTTTAAAATTATGCTATATTTTTTGAGCATACGTGAAATAGTTTTGTAAGAACATATTTTGAGTAATAATGTGAAAAATATTTGTGTGTTGTAATGTGTAAATAAAAATAGGCGCACGTAACTCAGGGAAGGTAGCCGATAGAAGGATTCCATTGGCTTGGGTGACATTCCGAAAGCTTTGTCAAGCAGAGTTCAAATATAGGAGTCTTCAACCAATGCGTGCTCCCCGCAACATGGCCTCTTAATATGGGACTGGTCCGCAAGTTTACGGTACCTCAGCGGTCTATTGAATATGTGTTGCGTGTTTTATTGTTCGATAGAATTCGCAACGATTTCATAGGGCAGAGCAAGCTCACTGGAGTGGCAATGGGCTGGTCACACACTCAGAATTTCAGACGGCAGATGGGTTTGTTGATGGCATGGTTCTGAAGTGGAGGCCGCGTTTAGGAATATGAAATGTTGGTCGATCGTTCACCAGGTGGGAAGATGATCTCCGTGCAGTAGCTGGTCCGGGATGGATGCGATTATCAGGAGGTCGGCCGTCTTGCCGTTCATTGACCGATAAGGGCTGATAATGATGACGAACTTATTTTTTTTTTTGAACTTCCATTATCGGTCTTTGTCTGCAATTGTAGGCAAGATACGAGAGAAAAATGAATTTTGTTGTATTTTAAATTCATCCATCATTTAGAGCATTGTAGGCTCCATGTTTTGCGTTCCTTTCAGACTTATTTGCATTATGTAATTGGTGGCGTATGCGAATGTGTTTGTTTACAATCGCTAGGTGGACAACGCTGCGATACAAACTTTCAGAGGTGCTAAAAAAACTATACTCATTGCGGCGATTTAATTATGATTTGTCAAAGGGAATGAAAATGGAGTGCCTTTTATTTTACCGAGCAAGTAATTGTTGCATATAAAGGTAGACTAACCTTTACAATTTGTCACTCAATGTTTCTTATGGGAATTCTTGGCAGTATGAATAAGGGCCAATGTATAATATCATTATCATTGCTACATTGCAGTAAAATTTGGACAACATCTCGCTCAACAAAATTTTGGCATGACGTGATAGTCACACTTTCATAATTCGTGTACTTTGTCTTCCTACGTCTTCCTAATTAACCTAACCTGTCAATTAGTCAGAAGTTTATAAAGGTGTGTCGTAAATTTACATTAATTACATAATATATTTCAGAGTTGGTATAATATTTTATGAAAAAATAGTGCTTTATGAGTGTTTCTAACGTATTCATGTTTAAGGTACTATTGTTGAACTGTTGATGTGCAATAAGAATCGAAAAAAATGAGTGTACTTAGCATTTGGCGTGGCTTAATATATAATTTAAATGCAAAATGTAAGGGTTGAAAAAAATCATGAAACGCTAAAAAATTTGCTTAGAGCCCTTGCTTGTTATTTTAATTTTTGCACCATAGTTGATCATTTTTCGTGTTAAGGAACGTATTATTTGTATTGCTGAGACTTTCGCATTCTCACAAGCGTCGTTATTATAAATGAAGCCTTTTCAGACGTCCTTGTCTGGAGTATAGAAGCCACATTAATATAAGTCTATAAAGCTGAGTTATAATTTATTTGGTAAACATGAAAGATGATTACCAAATAAATTACTACTTATTACACTTAATGAAGTAAATTTAGAATACTTGTGATCTACTTTCCAAGTTTTTGAGAAACTTGAGAAACAACGTTGAACTTTTTGGACTTCTGCGAACCTGCGTTTCCATTTTGACTCTACCAGAAATTGTAATTTAAAAGTAGATAAATTGAGTAAGTTTTAAAAGTCATCTAATTTTTAACATATTCCAGTCAATATCTAGGGTTTTTACAATGTCTAACTAGATTTCCGGCGACTAGAGTCACAAGAGGACCTGGTAGTGGGATCTCTTAGATCTCGAAGTAATTTCTAAAGTGTACTTTACACAGTACAGAACATTCATAGCTACTTTACCTCTTGCCATAAGGTTAGTAAACAAAGATTGTATATTCCGTCTGTGAGATTCTCTTAGTGAAATACGTTAAAGGAAAAATAGTTGTTACAACATTTATAACATCTGCTACGTAATAACGTTCGCTTATGGACCCGCTCTAATCTCAAATACCTTTTTTTACAACGAATGGAGACCTGATCAAATAATTATATCCGACAAAACGCATGTAAGGGATAAGCCGATGCATTCCCCCTTATAATTCTTCCCTCCAATGGACCAACGGTTACTCACAAACCGCACGAAGCGCGACACCAAAGATGTCACTTTACGGCGGCATCATGTGAGCAAGAACTACCTCCCAACGGCCTTGACGGGCCAATTCCATTGCAATGTAGCAAGGCTTTACCTCTTACTAAATTTATATTATGATGCTACTGAGTATTATAAGATTAGCAAAACAACTATATAAATTCTAAATCTATTCGCTAACCGTTTTGTAATTATATATATTTTAAGTTTTTCACTTTGTCCCACGATTTATTATCCCAGATGCTACGATTAATAGAACCGGGAGTTCGCGGGTGAAACCGCGGTGTAATACTAGTAATTAATAAAATCAGCGATGGTGACAAATCCAAATATACGCATATAACACCACACTGAACAAGTATTCTATTAAAATATTTACGTAATAACGTGACATTTGAACAACGAAAAGATTTGTTGTATTGCAGCTATTGAATACTGAAAAAAGATTGCTTTACAGATACCCCTATTGTGGGGAACGGTCGCATAGCAATAACAAAAGCAATATCGGCACCCTTCAGCCGGCAAACTATTTCGGAGTTTTGGTTTTTGTCTCGAACAAGCTATGAAAATATCATATTCGTGTAAAACATTTTTATCCGCAATTGGTTTTTTCGTTTCTAGAAAATAAACTATTTGACAGTATGAAAGATACAATGTGCTTTTAACTAATCTTTATATAGAATTGACCGAAGAAACGTTATGGCGTAAAAGGATTTGTAATTCTGCAAAAATATCAATTCAAAATACTAATCTAAATACCTATGGAACGCCTGGCCATTGATCAATTCAATGATAACGTAATGTCTTTGTAAATATATGTTTGACGCTGGTAATCCTTTTATGGTTTAGGTGTGTAATTACGTGTAACTTTGCTTTTGATATATTAGAAACACTCAAATATTTTGGAAGTGATAACGTCTTTTAAATCAGTGACGTCCTAGTAAGGTAAAATATACTTTGAATGGGCGGAGCCTAGCGTAACAAATCGTGTTTGAATTCATCGGGCGGTACCGGTATGTCGAACTACATTACAGGCGACTAGTTTTTTTTGTTATATTTTGCAGAAAGTTACATAACGCTTACAAAACGTACAAACTTATTTATATTAACGCTACGAATCATTTACGCAGGTTAGGCTACTAAAGTTCTCAATGTGCAATTGGAATTTTTAGGCCAAATACTTTATACAATTAAATACAAAAACAGGATCCATAGTGACTAATAAATAACCTGAAATGGTTTTAAAGGCCTATTACAACCAATATTATTAGATAATAAATCTGTTTACTGAAGGAATTAAAAAGTAGTTATAAATCTGTAGCAACGATTGATTACTATAGTATATTGTTTTATATAATTTGTTATAGCGTCAATGCTTAAACTTACAAGAAATACTTTTGCCAATTCTTCACATTAAATTTTAACAAATATTTTTTTACTTGAAAATATGCAACAAATTACAAAAATAATTAAGAACTAACACCTTTTTAGTATATAATGGTTAATTGTTTTCTTTAATTACGGTAGTAAAATAATCAATTGCAACATTTTTCCTTTGTCATCACCTTTGAGCTGCAATAAAACAATGGAGCTTCATTATCTCAAAGTATATTTCAGCTCCATCACAAGACTGGAGGTGACTCATTAAAACAAACACGATTCTTAACCAAAAGGTGCACGTAAGACGTCAGCGATATAATCGGGGTAAAGCGCTAAGCGCTACGCTAAAAGGTTTATCTTTCACACTATTAAACACCCCTTAAAATTAAAGTATCTGGGTCGGGATTTATACATCGTTCTTAAATTATTAAAGGTATTGGAATGATATGTACTTTGTACTTAACATTAAAAAAACATATTAGTAGATGCCTGTAGGTAATCAATATCAAAAACCAAAGCCATACTAGTAAGTAATTACCTGATTGTTAATTATTGGATATAGCGACCCACCTTACATCCCTGGATTACCTGAGTGCAAAACTTGAGCGACGTTCTGTACAAATATATTATTAAAAAATATGTGGGTGACGATTAGTTTAAGGCGGTGATGAGCCGCTGGATGCGATGGCTCGTTACTGTGACCTCTATGGGTGAAGCCTACGTCAAGCAGTTGATGTCGCCCGGCTGAGGATGAAGATGTTACAGATAATCTTTAAAAAAATATACACAGCTTAAGTATAATTACAAAGCCCATCTTTCACGCTTTGGTGACAGCTTATTCGATTTGTGGAATGAATGTAAGCTTACAGTCAAAAACTGCTCCTAAGTCCTTAATTATATCAACCCTATGTACTGTTTTATTCCCATCATAATAATTATGTTCAAAAATACTGTGCTTACGGGAATAGCTTACATTATAACATTTTATAATATTAAACTTTATGTAATTATTAATGCACCAGGTGTGTTTCATTTTAAAATATCATTTGTAAGCTTTAAATATTACTCTTAGAATTTAAATGAGATTCAGTTGCTATAAGCATGCCTTCTTTACCTCGGGAGAAGCTCACACTCTCCCTGTCTCTTCTACGAACCACGTAACTGTCGCCAAATAGTTCCCGGCTGTCAAAATCACATCGACGACGTTCCGAAAAAGGTACGGCATGTTCTTTTCAAACTATATCCTCTTATTAACAAGAAGAGCGAAATGACGTACAGGCATAAGCTCACCTTGTACACTACATGCATACGACCGATCATGTCGTACTGCAGTGCAGCATTCGCGCACATATCCCCGACCCAAATAGAACGTTTGCAGAAAATGCAGAATAGATTCTTGCGCATGGCCACTGGATGCCCGTGGTATGTTCCTAACATCGACCTACATTGCGACTTACACTTAACATTGATAAAAGGACACTTCAAAGAGCTGTCTCAAAAGTTCTTTGACCGTGCTCTTAATCACAAAAACAAATTAATCGTTCAAACGTCGGAATACGACCCGACGTTAATAAACGATTCCCGTTATCGTCGGCCGAAGCACGTACTGCACGACGCCGACGACGCGATAGCCATAGCAGTTGCTAAGTCCGCAATTGCACACAAGCAAAAACACACCCAGACACGCATCCGCACTAAAATGCCAATAGGGCCAACCTACGGATAGCAGGTTTCAGTCGGTAGTAGCTATCGCTTCAGGACCTGAGCCCGACACACACTTCAGGCCCCCTTGGGTCGGCTGCATGGTGCGTAAATGCATTTTCTTCTGCTAGAACCAATATAATGAACACCGCTCATACCGGTCGAGCGTTGAAATATCTCACATAAAGTGACACAGTTAAAACACATATGACTGACAAAATGACAAACTGACACACCGCTCACGGAAACGAGCCCGGGTTCGTATCCGTAAGTTGAGAGCTTAGATTTATAGAAATAAAATAACGCAACTGTAGAGAGTGCTAATAATAATAAATAAATCAAGAACACGGCTTTTGACGATTTGTAGCGCAAATCAACCCCTGCCGTCAGAGGGGGGGGGTGAGGAGGCCGGCCTCCTCAGTAAGCCAAACATTAAACGAGCTCAATTATCCTTATCCACGACACCGCAAATTAAACGGCATCGTGCGCGTGCCGTCCCACTAGTGTGGGGACGGGGACCGTTTCCTCCTTTTTTGGTCCGAAGAACAATTACCGTAGGGTAACGCCCACAACAAAATTCCAGTTTGTCTCTTCCTATCTGCGGGAAAAAATGGGGGTCTGTCCCCCTATCGTCTCCCTACACCTGAAGACAAAAAAGTCTTCCTTAGTCATTCGAACTGTTAAGGCTGGACAAGCGCCGCCAATCAGTATTACATCCCTCCGAAAAAGAAAAAAAAAAAAAACCGCCCGCCAACGGGGAAAAACCAAAACAAGGTGAGTCTCGTTACCCGCCGCTCATCGTCGAAGTGTTTTGGTTCGCCTAATTGGGTTCAACACTTCGGCAAGCTGCGACATTTACTTCGACACAGCCCGAACGCAGAGTCCCTCAGCAAGGGGGTGCGTTTCTCGCCGAAGAGCGAGACCGAGTACCGCATCGTACAGAGGTACCTCTGCGACCTAGAAAGTACCGAGGGACTCAGTTGGTTCTCGTACTCCCTCCCGAAGGAGCGGAGTATATAATAGCCATCCGGGGACAGTTAGAGAACACAGACCCGAAGGACATCATGTCGGAGTTGCAACGCCTGGGGTTCGAGCCCGAGTGCGCCAGCCACATTAAGGCGAGGCAGGGCAGACCCAGGTGCATTTTCTTCGCACTCGTAAAGAGAACGGAGGCCGCCTGCCTGCCGGCTGCCTGGCATCCAGATCAACGCATGGAGGGGAAAGAAGTGCCCCGCCCAGTGTCACAGGTGCCAGCAGTTTAGACAGTCGTCTAAGCAGTGCCACCGAAGAATCGCCTGCGTTCTCTGCAGTGAAGAGCACTTCGCGCGCGACTGTAAGCGCTCTAAAACCGACCCTCCAGTTTGTGCAAATTGTGTCAGTGCTCACCTGGCCAACAGTACAGTCTGTCCCGTTCTCACAGGAGGTTGTCATCGCCCTGATCAACGAGACCCACTTGAGACCCGGACAAAGATTTTCATCACCAGATATACCTCGCACATGTGCGACGACCCCAACGACCGAGCGATCAATGGCGTGATGGTGTTGGTTAGGAGAAACGTCCTACACCAGCCACTCCCTGACCCTGCACTACAATCGTTCCAAGCGATAGGCGTGGAAATCATGGCAGGCAACAAGCCGACCAGACTTTTCGCAGGCTACAAGTCTCCGGGTGACGCACTAGACGTCGCCGACATCAACTGGCTCCTTTCAGAAGAGCCGACCGTGGTTGCCGGCGGCCTCAACTGCAAGAGCCCAGCTTGGAACTCTCGCCTCACAAACGTGAAGGGCAGGAGACTCCTCGCGGATGCTGACGAGATGGACTATACAGTCCACGGCCCCACGGATCCGACCTACTATCCGGACGTACACACATACGAGCCAGATGTACTGGATGTAGCTATCTATCACCAGGAACCTAGAGGGCCACTTCACACTAGAAGAACTGACCACATGCCAGTGCTGGCGGTACTGTACACCGAGGCATGCAAACTGCTAACTCTCCCCCCTAGGCAAAAGGTAAACTGGGAAGAGTTTAGCTCCTGCCTAAACACCTCAACCCCGAACTTCCTCGTTAACACCGCGAAAGACGTGGAGAAACTAGCCGAAGAGATGCAGACATCAATCTGCACCGCCTTAGAGAAGGCCACCGCAACTTTTCCTAGCTCAGGCACTAGTAGCAAGGACAAATTGCCAAGATGCCTCCAACTCCTTCTCGAAGAGAAGAGAGCTACCCGCAGAAGATGGCAGTCTACCCGCTGCACCTCGATCAAAACTCACCTGAACCGTCTCACTGAGAAAGTCAAATCCGAACTATCGGCATTAAATTTGGACAGATGGTCGCGAAAAATCGAGGAGGCCGGCGAAGATCGGTAGCAAAATTCCGGTCTGGACTCCCCTCGACCCGGCAACGGGACCGAGTGCGAAGACGTAAGCACGTTTTCAGGAAGGAATTGAATTTTAATGTTACTTGCTCGGGCTTGCTGCTCCAAATAGTTGATTTTACTAGTGAGACCAGAAACATTGGATTTCAAAGTAATATTTTCAGCTACCAGATTTTTTATGTTTTTTTGTGCTCTTTATCGAAACAGTTAATTATGTTAGTAGCAAAATTGGTAGAATCACTAAAATAGAGGAATCGTTGCTCCACTAGCTGAAGCTTCTTGTTTATATTGGACTCTATCTCTGATTTAGGTGACTGCATCTGCTTATATAGTATATCAGTAAGCTCACACTTAAGCAGAGTTATCATATCCTTGAACTCGTGCTAGATCGCGTGTATCTCTTCCTTTGAAGACAGCACTGAAGGCAGTGAAGCCAATGCAGGTCTTTTGTTGCCTCTGGTTGTCGTAACATTCCGTACAGGTGTTGAATCCTTCTTCGATATCGCAATGGTGTATGATGGACAGTTTCACCCTTGTTATGAAAATTTGGGACTGAAAATGTCAGGAAGAGATAAGCGTGCCAAGTGAAAAATTTATTGCACTTTGCGCATTGTATGCGTTTCATGTTAGATTTTGTGTTACGGCAACTCCACACTATCGCTGCAAACGACATGTCGAGTTTTTACGATTATTATTTCTAATTTAAACGTATTAGATTAAATGTGTAACAAAGAGGACATTGGAACTATTTCCAGATCGAAACAGGAAAATAATGTTAATAAAATGATAAAAAGACACAAAAGAAATCACTTTTTTTTTTTAAAGTTGATTTCTATTGTGGGTTTGAATTTACGCCAAACGTGTCATACAGCATCGTACACGCTAGGTTGGCAGACTGACGGTGAGATGAATGTAATTAAATATATATAAGCGCATGCTGTTAAACTCGAACTTTAGTTAAAACATTTAAACTGATGTTTACACTTAGATACAACCTTCAAAATTTTTATTGCACATTGCACCGCTACTTAATTATCAGTACTTGAGATCATAAATATCATTACAATTGATTTATTGTACAGTTAATAAAAACATAAAAATCTTAGTTTTGATAATTCCGAAAGTAACTTGAGATTTGAACTGTTTTAGCTCGGAATAGTCACAAAGAATGTTTACCCTTTAAGTCACTGAACTACTAACATTTTCATAAGATAACACTATCCCATAAAGATTGCATTCCTATAGTCGTATTAAGCAATTGGACACCACTCCAAACTTTGAGTAACTAATAAATAAAGTGTTAGCTTTACGGAACCGATAGTACTCAACAAGCGACATCTGTTGTATTCATAAAGAAATTGGTCTAGTATTGTTAAATTGAAATGATATTGCTGAAAAGGAACTAAAATTAAAAGCAGGAAATAAAAGAATATTAGGACAGCAGTCCTAATATTGGGAAGTATCCCGGGAGCAGAAATTTCGTCACTGAACGAAAATTCCATCCTGACCCCTCAAGTTTTATCATATCCCGACGTTTCGATAACAATTCGTCTATCATGGTCACGGGCAGACTGAAGATTTTAGTCGTCTGTTTCAGTAGTTATATGCAGCAGAATCATTAACACTTAATTAGTTCGATTCATACAAAACCAGCTTATGTAAAATGTCTTTTCCCAGCTGCAAGACACAGCTGGGAAAAGACATTTTTTTTATTTGTTTAACTATATTTATCGCCGGATCCCAAGCAGGTGGTAAGACCCTACCATCCTCTCCATTGAAATTTGGATGCTTCCTAATTTCAATCGCCCCACGAATCATCCTTGGACGGAATCGGGACTCCTACGAGAGGATTTGTGGTCTATTAAATCTAATATAATGGCGAGCGTTATCTTGTACATGTTGACAAACTGCAGACTTAGTAGAACAACGATGTTTAACATCTGCAATATGTTCTTTAACGCGTGTTCTTATTGATCTCTTTGTTTGACCTATGTATAAAAATCCGCAGTCGCAATCGAGTTTGTATACTCCTGCATCTTGTAGGGAAATCTGAGACTTTACCAGTGGTAAGAACTGACTTATCTTTTTTGGCGGCTTGAAGAAAGTTTTAATAGAAGCACGCTTCAGGATGTAGCCAATATCATCAGTGGCCCCTTTCTGTATGGTAGTACAAGCGGTATTCGCTCAAATGTGGCCGGTTTCACTCTACTTTTGAGATGTAGACGTGGAATTTGAAGCTTATTATTATTCAGTACCTGCTTGACATGCCGAAGTTCGGCACCCAGGTGTCGATCATCACAAATACCTCGAGATCGTCACAAATACTTCTAATACCTTCATGAGCTAAACCCCTAAACTCTATGGGCTGCCAAAGATATACAAATTAAGTGCTCCTATACGTCCGACAGTAAGCCAGATTAATTCACCTACTCATAGATTGGCACAACATGTGGCGCGAGTCCTGTCACCTCTACGTGGCCAGACCAGTGCTTTTGTAATGGATTCCTGTCATTTTGTCGAAGAGATTAAACAGCAACATCACAGTGATTATAAAACGATGGTATATATACACTCACATATACATATGTACGCATATATAAATAAGTAAATAAAATTAGATCATGTTCTGCACACCCTCAGTGACTATTAAGCATATTTTTAAAAGAATCTGAATGTTTTGCACGCTTAATGTCTAGTGGCAAGGTGTTCCACAGTACAATGGCCCTGTAGGTAAATGACGTTTTGTAGTAGTTGCTATGATAGATGGGCACATGAAGGAGTACATTATCAGTAAACAGAATATCTTTGGAAGTTGGGACACGAAACATGCATTTTTCTTTTAAATAGATAGGAAGTTTAGGATCATACATAATGCTGGATTGTCGATAGAAATCTAACATTCCGGCAAAGTCATACAGGAAGTCACTTGAGGGTAGAGCGAAATTCCAAAACACGGTCATATTTTCTTAAAATGAATATGGACCTTATGGTTTTGGAGTCGCTCTAGCCTATTTAGCTGTTCATCAGTAAGGTTCGTATAGCAGATGTTACCGTAGTCGACAACCGAAAGAAACAAAGACTCCGCAAGTAAAATTTTTTTAGAGGTGGAAAGAACATATTGTAAACGTCTTAAGTAGTGCCATATTCATACAACTTTCTACTGATCTCCTTCAGCTGACGTAACCAGGACAGGTTTTCATCATGATATATACCTAGGTTTCGGTCACCTCTTCTTCGGCCTCCTAACTATTTCTTGAGATTCGGAAATAAGTGGAAATCTCCGGGCACCAGGTCTGGGCAATAGGGTAGATGCGATAAAAATTCAAAGCGCAATTCAGGGAGTCGAGCAACTACAAATCTTGACGAGTTCACAGGTTCGTTGTCGTGGTCGAATAAAACATTATTATCGGCTAATGGAGGCTGTTTTCTCCGGATTTCTTCACAAAATGTTTACATCAAGCTAAGGTTATAATCACTCGAATAAATCCACTAAGATTTTTCCTCGAGCATCCCAAGAAACAGTCACCATCATTTTGCCGGCCGACAAAACCGTTTTCGCTTTCTTCGCGCAGGTTTTCCACTCTCAGTATACTACTTAGATTGTCCTTTTGTCTCAGGAGTATAATATGTGTATCCATATTTTATCCACTGTCACATAATGCCGCAGAAAGTCATTAGTATCACGCATAAACAGCGCCAAACACTCCGATGAATCGTCCACCCGACGTTATTAAAAACGCGTTCAGTGGAAATTATCACCGTATCTGCTACCTGCCCCAACTTTAAGCGCCAATCATTCAAAAAGACTTTATGAATCATTTAGATCATGTCCGATCTTTACTACATTTGGACGGCCAGATCTGTAGGCGTCTTCGCAGCTCTGTCTCCCACGTATAAATTCCGTTTGCTGTTTCCCCTTTTAAAGTGCAAAACTTTATCACTGCACGAACTTCGTTTCGTTTGAGAAAGTTTACAGCAAAAAAAGCGCCTAGTCCCCTCACACAAATTCTATCAATTAAAAAAAATCTAATTTAGCTTTTTTTTTTTCAAAATGATGATAGAATATAATGCAATAAATTTTGTTTGTCTATCTTTTTTTAAGTTTGTGGTTTCGGCCAGTTATCAAACAACATGTTACAATAACTACCTGCACATAAAGCAATTTCAGGGGTCGTGTTGATGTAATTGTTGAATCAATATTCAAATTAATTAATAATCTTAATTACGCTATTTAATGTTATTCGCTTTTTAAGAGGCGATACTTGGCATTGTAGTCGAAACGATTCGATTTTTGCTGTGGTAAGTATTACGTAAAATAACATTTCAATAAGCTTGGCCATTTCATTATGAGGTTTTGCCATGCTGAATTGGGCCAAAACGAACGGGGTGGTCTCGCTCACATAAAATTGCAGTAATGAAACAGCCATCTGTCACGTAACATGCGGTTTATGGGTAGCCGGTGGCCCCATTGAAATTGAAAGGGAAGAAGAAACTAGGGCAACGTATCTGCATGACAATAACACGGTTGTCTATGGGTGTCGGCGATCGTCAGAAGGGTTCGAATAGTCGTACCCCCCCCCCCATATACTCTACAGATAGCCGGAATTCTAGTAGTCAATTTGTAACTACTACACATTATTTCACTGACAAGCGTATTACACTGATTGTGTGGGCAAAGTGTCCCTTATTCCCTTACCGTCAGTTTATTACACTATTCTTTTTTTGTTGATCTAATGAGGAGTATATTCGTTGTCTCAGATATATTATACTTTAAATTATTTACTGTAGATATGATAGAACGCTGCTTGTTGAAAGCTTTTTACCAGTTGACTCGAGGTAATTAATTCGTATACACGCTTCGGTGGTTCATTACACTCAATATGGCCTTACCGCTTACGTACTTTAATTGTTTAACGTATTTTTTGACACAATTATAACACATATGACTGACAAAATGATAAACTCACACACCGCTTACGGAAATGAGCCCTGATTCGAATCCGTAAGTTGAGAGCTTAGATTTACAGAAATAAAATAACGCGACTGTAGAGAGCTCTAATAATAATAAATAAATCAAGAACACGGCTATTGTCGATTTGTAGCGCAAATCAACCCCTCCCGTCAGAGAGGGGTGGGGGGGGGTGAGGAGGCCGGCCTCCTCAAATAAGCCAAACATTAAACGAGCTCAATCATCCTTATCCACGACACCGTAACTTAAATGGCATCGTGCGCGCTGTTTGGGGAGGGGGACCGTTTCTCCCTTTTCGGTACCAATAATAATCACCATAGGGCAACGCCTACATTAAATTCCGGTTTGTCTCTTCCCATCTGCGGGAAAAGAGGGGGGTCTGTCCCCCTATCGTCTCCCTAAACCTGAAGACAAAAAAAGTCTTTCGTAGCCATTCGAACTGTTAAGGCTGGACAAGCGCCGCCAATCTGTAGTAGGTCCCTCCGAAAAAAAAACAAAAAAAAACTTATTTTTTATCGCTCAACAATTTTCTAAATTTCATGATTAAGCATTTGTTATGGTTACATTATGGCGGTATCTTTCAATTAACGTGCCCCTGTGGGTATTATTATATTGAAACCTTTATGTATCCCATTGTTGGGCAAACGCCTCCCCCATGTCTCTGTCTTGAGCATCATCCGCACCAACCGGCAAGTATCCATGGAGATCATCTCGCCTTCTCCTTTTTGGTCTGCCACGTCGACACCTTAAGTCTGGGTCACATACAGTGTTATTGTTTCCCAAGACTCGTAGGCATGTCTACATGTGAAAATTGGGTAATAATTTGTGATAGTTATTTGGAGTATTTTAAACGAACTTGTATTATATCTAAACGTATTATTAAAATCCTAATAGTAGTAATATTACTAATCCATCATTATCATCATAATTATCAGCCCTTATCGGTCCAATGCTGGACTGATCACTGCCTCTCTCAATGAACGCCAAGACGACCGATTACCTGCTAGTCGCATCCATCCCGGAGCGGCTACTGCACGTCCTACCACCTGGTGAACGATCGACCAACACTTCGTTTTCCTAAACGCGGCCTCCTCTCCAGAACGATACTGGCCTATCTGCCATCTGTTCTTAATACTAATAATAATACTAATCCATACTTCCATAAAAAATAATAATTACTTACTAAAATGTGAAAGAGTGAGTCCTTCTTTTACGCCAAAATCCTTAACAGATTTATATGAATTTTGGTGCGGAAACAGTTGGAGACTGATAGAGACGAGAAAAGTGAACCCAGGCAGATTTTGTTCCACAAATTTTTTTCTCATAAAACTCAATTCATAAAAGACATGTAATGTGTTTGAATTTAGGATATATTATACAAAAAATAAACAGTGTACCAGATCAAGTTAAAAAGAATACAGATGATATTTAGCAAGACCCAAGAAAATCATTGAAATGTACGGAAACGTGATGAATCTTAACGTAATAACTGTTCCTCAAGAGTCTCCTCACTTGATTCTTCAAGGGCCTACATGTCTGTCCCAACTAATTAATAACAACGTGTCGTGTATTCCATTATGTTAATTTTCATTACTTCCTTACTACCTTTATGGGAATTTTATGTTAGATAGTACATTAATTTTATGAGCATTACACTAATTTATTATACTAGCCATCGGCCACAGCTTTGTCCGCAAACCTCTGGGAATGGATTTTTACCTTAACAAATTATATACTAAAATCTTTCTCGAGAATCATTCTATACATGGGAGACTTATTCTTTTGAAAACCATTCCCAAGAATTTTGTAAAACCGATCACATACAGACACACTTGATTTTTTTTTATAATAATAATTACTGATCCATCCTGGTTTCATATGTGAAAACCGGGTGTCACACTATTCATTATAACCTTTCGTTCTATCCATGTGTGAAAAAAAAGTAGATTTTGATATTATCGGTCAAATACAGACTGATTACTTTTGGAGACATTGTTTTACATAAAAGAACAAAGATACTTTTAGAACCATGTTTCGCTTAAATTTTAAAGTTTTTTTTTTATATGAAGCATTTAAAGATTTTTTTTAATTTTCGTAATCACTTTGCGAGATATTTGCTTCTAAACTAGTAAATAGTGCGTATTCCCCCTCTAATATTTAAACTACCGCAGGAAAAATTCAGATTATACAATCCAATAATAAAAACTTCAAACGAAAATTAGCATGAGCAAAGTCGATTTAGTAGTTAAAGAGATGTGAGATTTTTTTGGTTTGCTATCAGTAGCTATAAGGTTTTTAAGAGCGAGTCCTATTTACTTCTGGCCGGGTTTTTAAATTATTTTACATAGCCTTTCAAAGATACCTTCATCGTAAATTATACGTCTTCTCCGCACCCAAATTGACCTATTTCGGTTGGCCGGTATTTCTTAGGTGGTTCCTGGTGCCTTGTGCTGATCCGCAGGTTCATTTATTATTATTATATTTATTTGATGGTGTACAAAAAGCTCGTGCTTTGCGAAGGAAGCTACACTGAAAAAATCAGACGAAAGGTACCCACAACCCTTTTTCGCTATATTG
>JAFELO010000695.1:5349-18814 GCA_017140195.1 Eumaeus atala
GGGGGGGGGCAACGCATCGGCATAGTAATTATGTGGATGATTACAGGCGCCGGTAGTCGTAAAAATACTCCGATTGTTCGTTTGCTCCCTCTCCCCCCATTCTATAAAAAAAGAACAAGTTACAAAGCCGGTGCGTGCGCCGCGTTCTCGCTGAAGGTATAATGTGAACCTAGAAACTAGTAACGCGTGATTCTCCGTCTTCACTCCTCATCCACCACCAGAAACTTAGAAACTGCATGAAACACGACTTTATAACTATCACTTTATGAATAGACAGCGATATTATGTTAGCGTCATGTACCTTCTCACTACCTGTCACTAGCTGTGACCTGATGGAAAGAAAAGAAACCTAATCCAAGAATTTAAAATCAATTTGATAGTCGTTACATTATTTTTATGGTAAACATCGCCATAACGTAGTCCCAAGTTCGAGTCTCCATATGGGCCAAAAATGAATATCAGGGTTTTATGTCTGAAATTGTTTTTTTAGGGACTGTCGTCCCCTAGGATAGAGAGGAAAGAAAAGAGAGTGTACTTGTGTTTGTGCACACTTGTGCATTTTATTATGTTCTGCGCAGTTGGCTTGAGTCTGTACGGCCGTAGGCAGCCCCAGTCAAACCTCGTCAGCAGCCCAGCCAGCTGTCCTGTTCTTTTTGGATACATGCTACACTGACTTCAGATATTTGTTGGAACCTGTCGTCAGCTCCAGGCTGCCCTAGCTGTATTGCTGCAGTATCGGGTCGACGCCGGGACATCTTCCTCAGTCCAGCTAAAGGTTTATACTATATTTTGCTCTCGACCCACATTTTTGACATATTTCATGTAGAATTACTGAGCAGCTTGATGACGGTGATAATGTATTCCACCGACCTCCGATCGTTCGCACGTGCGGGCGCCGCTCGAGAGTCGACTGGGCCGAATTAGCGGGCCGATGAAACGTTTCCTTTCCGATTACACATCGTTATTGCTCCACCATCATCAGGCATTTGAACTAATGATAGCAAAAGCCGACTAAGAAAATGTCGTCCTAGCCGAATTTCTGCTAAGGTGGTCATCTCTATTGATAAGAGCTATCTGCGCAGAATGAAGGAATGATAATGTTTTTATTCAAAACAAAATTGTAAAAAATACTTTTTGTCCAACGTCCAACACACCAAAAACATTTCTTTTTTAACAGCCTTGGAAAGGTGGCAAAATACAACTAGCGCATCTTACTTTAACTCCCATGCCTCATAAATAGAACCTATTGAACTAACAGCAGCATCAGCAAGTAGAGCGTCTCCAAGTAAGCCCGAATTGCTTGTCGTGCAATAACTTGTTAGCATTAAAATAACATTGTAATTGATTTAATGTTACCTTTTCAAATACTTCACTAAGAGCCGGAGTGTATACTGCCTGACTCCGGACTGTTATTACAATCCTAGCAGCATTAATCCTAACAGCACTAATACTAACAACACTAATCCTAACAACATTTTTTTTTGTTGTAAACCCGGGGTCCGCAAACGAAGCAGCTAAATTTATTTGATTCTCTAAGCCATGAATATCATCATGATTATATGATGTTATGGCATACGAGGGTCAGAGGCGACAGCGCGGCGTAGCGAATGAGATTATCTGGTATAATGCGACTTATTTTTGGGGTACTTAATAGGTGTGTTAAGGAGCAAATGAGCAAGCTTGTGTTACTTCACACCGCGTCGTCAAAAGTCACGGGAAACCTACAAACCCCAAGAAAGCGTCTTACACCGGCACTAGCTCTTAAGGATATGTTAGCGACCCACCGCCGCTCTGAGCAGTCTGTCTTGTGTTTTGATGTATTGTTTAATATCAAATAACAGCCAATTCGATTTATAATACATTTATATTGTGGGCATGATGACGGGTCCGAATAATTGTCTTTAAATATAAAATTAAAAGTGAATACGGTGGTATTCCGTTTCATTTTGCTACATTGGACACGAGTTAATCTATCAATGTAACGTTGTAAGATTACTTCATACTGTTGCTTGAAGGCGGTGCCACGGGTACAGCCTCGTGCATGGTCGGTGTGATGTGGCAGACATTGAGTGCAGGTGGTTTTACTTCAGGGCGTATCCGATATTCAACGGGGTTTCCCGTACAATAAAACAAAGTATATCTTGTTCTATTGCGCATGAATGCTTATTCAATTATTAGTTGTGCATTTCCGCGCGCGCCGCCCTCCGCCCTCCGCCCGCCGCCTGCGCCCTGCACGCCGTGGGAACTGGGATGGCATCCTGCGCGTACGCGATTAGGACTAGGTCGCTGCGATACCGCAATAAACGATAATTGCATCATTCTATTTTTCTGGACAACTGTGTTACACTTATAACACAGTTTCGGCACTGGGGGAAAATAAAAAAAAAATCTGTTATTTTTTTAAATTGCTTTTTATTTCATAATTTCCAGTTTAAACCCAACTGGACCGATTTCGATGAAGGCTTCACTGTTTCCTAAATTGAAGTAAATGTAAGTAAATAGACCACTTTATTAGTAGTTTCAGAGATATAATGATAATCTCCTTTATTTGAAGTCGGTTAAAAAGAAAGATTTTTAATTTTAAGGCCAATATTTTCCTTAGAAAAATGTAGGTATTTTTACATAAAGTTACAGAACACCCCGTTAATGAAAGTTACCAAGGGGAGGAGACGTGTACAGCCGCACAGTCGCGTCTCGTGTGGTCTGAGAGAGTTCTGGACGGCGCAATTGAGAAAACAGAATAAAGACAACTCCAGGCCTCTTTATCCCCACCCCTATACATTCACACAACAAGCACCGGTGAGCGCGAGGCGGCGCCTGATTCGCCTGCAATACAGCGATGAGACCAGTCATCCTAGATCTATATATAGCCACTGAACCATCGCAGAGGCAAGTGGCGCGCGAATGTTAGCCATAATGTATTACCCACAGATTAGTTTAATGTCGTCTGTAGAGACAGACTGTGCTTTATTACTTCGCACTGCGTCTTCAAAACAAAGCCACGCGCCATCTTGTTAAGGAACTTTCTCGACCCAATTTAATTTCACCTGACTGTATCAGGAGGGGAATGATTTTTCAGTGTATGTATACGTGTATGTCGCTACGATGCCTGCTGCAGCAAGAATTGACGGATATTAACGTATAAGGTGTGGTTAGATTCATTTTGACAATGCGAGTGGCACTGACCACGTTAACCTTAAAATTAAAAAAATAAGAACTCCTAACTTGTAATATGCACAAGTTCCTGTTTTTTTAATTTAATGTTAGGTTATCCAGTTAACAATTAATTTATTAACTATTACGTTTGTCCGTCCGTGCCACGTCAGTTGATATGATTAAGGTCGACCGATAGGTACGTTACTCCAGCGGGCGCCTAAAGCCCACCAGGACTTACCGGTACATGCGTCTCGCTCGTTGTCATGACATGTCAGCGCACTGGCGCAGACCCGAACACCTTCGCTGAATATGTTGTGCCTGCGATGTTGTGCCTGCGATGTTGTGCCTGCGATGTTGTATTACAACCGATAAAGATTGTAATTAGTGTGCACTCACGGGGGACTGTGAAGAATTTATATAGTTTTTAGGGTTGGCGCTAAGAAGAAAATAAATTAACATTCTTGGAGTTTACTTCTCAGGAAAGAACTTAAGGTGCGTGGTATGAAAGAAATATGAGAAGTGAAATTGTGGGAACAGTGATCCATCAAGCGTAATATTAGCGAAAAGCTTTACCGCATTAACATCGTTTACGTCTCTTGCGCAGCCTTAACTTTAGAACGATATGCTTTCTTAAGCAGTAAGCTACAGTAGCGTGTCGGAATATATGTAATATTGATAGCACATATCTAAGTGGGCTTAACGCCGCTTACACTGCCTTAGACAAGATGTTATGTATTGAACAACTGTGAGGCATGATCTGTATTAGGTAGGCCCCTGTAAAAGGCGTAGAATACTATGTACGTAGATAAAGTATAAAAAAACAGCGTGTGTCGGCCCCGACACGCAACTGGAGTTTACCCTTTCGACTTGGTTCTTAAATGAAAGGTGTGTAAGCGCGGCAAAACGCTACGCGGAGCGTCAATGATTCTCACGATTTTACTCGTAGTATTCTTTCTTATTGCCTCATACCAAACTTAAGCTGCGTCATGAATGAGCAAGAGACAGGACAATGAAAGAACCGAGAGAAAAGAAGAAGAGGAGCAACATTTTTTTAAATCCCTTTTTTAACGCTAATACTCGACTGAGCAGCATACTGACTAGCCCTGAGCAGAACTAGAAATAAACTCAGTGGGAGCGTGTCGGGTGTTGTCGGGAAGTACTTCATTAACAACAACACAAGTCGCAAGTTCCCTGATGAGGTAGGCATAGGGAAAACATCACGTATCACGATCCTTACAAGCCTGCCATGCACCCTTCACATTAATAACTCTCCTTATGCAAGCCCTATGGGTGCGAAGGCTCCTGATACTACCTTCGGACAGTACCTGATCAATCTGATCATGACGTCAGTCCTGTACTTCGCCGATACCTACATAATACTTGAAACATATTGAGTTCCACTACAATAACATTTACATTTCATAACATAATAATAAGCCAGCCGTCGTACCTGCACCACAAGTCAAGCGACACACATCAAGTCTAGGTTGACATGTGTAATAATAATATATAAAAATAATATTAATTACAATAAGTGTTGGCAGCCCTTACTGCTGCGTGTCCGTGCGCAATCGCGAGTCGCGCCGCCCGCGTCGCGTCTGATTGGCGCTGAACGCTACAAATGAGTTGCGTGAGCGCTCGCGACAGACGGCCGCTGCGTGTACGCGCCGCGCGCCGTTTCACAGACGCTACTGATGTTAATGTGCAGTGTACGCGCACACATACACACATCATCATCATCATCAATTGCTACACTTTATTTTGCTGACACCACAGTAAGACGGCGGTGAAAGACCCCGCAATAAAAAGCAAAACAAGTAGGACTATTTGAAGATCACCCGGCGTGCGGTACACTGTCCGCCTCCTCGTGACTGTATTACGGCCCCTTTAGGACCCGAACTAGCAAGTCAAAGCTTTAGGGATCCTAGAAACCTCGCGGAATAAGAAGCAGCACGTTGGAAGGGATATATTTTTTAACGAAATAAAACCACCGCTCGTTCCCACCACTGCTCTTTTTGTGTCGCGGGGATCAACGGACCCTATGATATGATCACAGGCAGTCCGAGGGAACAGCTACAACCGTCCTAGGACCTTGTCGAAGGGGTATCTCACACACTCGCACGGACGCAACACCGCCGCGTGTTCTACGATACAATATGCACTTTAATACTCAAATCAATGCCGTGATCCAGATCGTCGTCTTAGTAGATAAAAAGTCCGTACTAAAATAATAATTCGATATTTAAATCCAAAGACATGTGCTTCCCCGGTTTCCTGTAACACTTTTCAGTCTCTTTTCGCAAGATCTCTTCCAAAAATATCCAGCGACGAAGAGAAAAGATGTCACATAACAAAAAAAAAACTTAACACCCACTACTATATTTTCTGCTCTCAACTTATTCAGAAGTGAAAGAGATAAAATAAGTTCGTTAGCTCTGAACTAAACAGTTCATTTGATATTCAAATGTTAGGAATTATTAATAGCTCGCTACATTGGAAAATGTTAAAATAATTTCATTGATACAATTGTGCATGAATCATGAATGTATCGCCAGGACGAGCTGGCGGAGTGCGATGGTTTGCCCTTCTTTTGAGCCCTCATAATTTCCCTTGTTGGATTATAATGTAGCATATTTGATAAACGACATTGTGGGAATGTGTGCTTATATGTGTAATGTTAGTTGACATATTAAACTTTTCAGAAATTTTCATTTGATTGACTATTTAATTCACTTGACACTTTATGGTGAATCTATAAGTAACTGTGAGAGGAAACATTTGATTTTTTGTTTGAAACTACTGGACCGATGTGACAAGAACTATTTTACCATTAGAATCCTATATTATCATTATGAAAACTTCGACAATGTAACCAAAGTTGTGAAACATTTCAAAGTAAATCCTTCTTTTGCTGTAGAAATTATTGACAAGTAGCTGTCCCAACAGACGTTGGTCTGTCATAAATTTAATTTGTTGTCATTATCATGACATTGAATCATCATAAAAAAACATGAATTTATAATTTTCATATTTTTGTAAATAAGGGAATTTTTAAAATTTTTTGTTCTGTAGTAAAGTAACTCTTGTTTTTCATGACCAAACACCCTTGTAACTTCTTTTATAGTGTAATTTGATTATAGAATTCCTTGCCCGAATAAGCCCATAAAGCGCAAATAAAGGAAGTAATCCTAATCTATAATGTTACAAAATTATTTCTGCATTAAAATGAGTTACAAGTTACAGTTTGCAAAATACATCAATTTTTAAAGAGACACCAAAACGCCCCTGGGTGTCATGATCTTCGCTTTGTCGTCACCATCATATAAACTTCGACTCAAATCAACTAGAACTTAGCGTGGCGTCATCCGCTAATGTTTCAGTAAACAAAGTCTCCCCAGAAACGCAGTGTTTCTATATTTTAATGAAAATAGTCTTAATCTCAATGTTTATATTTCACCCGAATGATTTTATAATTTTAGAGTTAACTTAAAATTCTATTTACTGAAACATATGTGTTGTGGCTATGTGGGGGCGGGATAAGAATACCCCCACCCTTAATGCAAGCTCAGGGTGACGTAAAAATCGTCAAAGGGCACTGGTCTATTAAGATCCAAGAAGCTTCAGCGAGCGGTTCGCTTGGTGTTTCACTATCACTATGAAATAGATGGGAGCACCTGACAGCGGTCGTGCCGAGTGATGGGGGTACCATCAATCGGATCGGCGAGAGGTAGCGGTGGCGCCGGTCCAAAACCTAATCTGCGATTATCAATCCGCCTGCTCAGCGTGGTAATTACGAGTATTTAAATTAATTAGACGACAAATGCAGATTTCGGCTCCCAGGTCCCCATTAGTTCCAGTAATCCTGGCCTGGCCAATGGTGGAATAAGGGGTGCTAGGAATCTCCGGGTGACGGATCGCTAACACCTATTTGACCTGGCCACGATAATGGACGAATGCTTCCACTGGTGTGGAGGTGGAACTGTGAAAAATCCGATGGTACGTTCTGGGTTTGTGCGAATTCCGAAGACAAGTTGAAGACACCATAACTCTGCTATCGGGTCACCTACTTCAGGACACTCCATCATAAGGCGACGTGGGATTCCTCGTGAACAAGTCCTGCGTAGGCAACATCGTCGAACTCTCTAGAGTGTCGGGTAGGGTGGTCTCATACTTAAACTCACTAAGAGGTACAGCCTGAAAGTGATATAAGTTTACGCTCCAACCTTTACACATTCTGATGAGGACGTGGAGGCAAGTTATGAGGATGTCTCGAACTCCTTACATAACGCCTGTGGGACGGCCTGGTGGCCTGTGTACGGAATAGTGTTGGATCGAGTCTGGGACCACATGGAGTCGAAAAATATTTTTAATTCTGTCCTTTAGCGGGGCATACCTCCCAAGGCATGGCTTGGAAGTAACGTTGTTTTGTTTTTTGAAAATGGTGACAAATCACTTCTTCAGAATTACAGACCAATTTCACTGCTTGACCATATCAACAATTTGTTTATTGTTTGTTTTCACGTATTGGATTTGTATAATGAACCCTTATGCTTGTCTCAGCAGCTAAGTTTAAATTGAGGGTCAGCAATGCGCTCATGTCTGAGAAGATACCCATAATAAACCCTGCTGGATACCTATCATTCAGCCTAAATGAGCCCTCCCGACGTATTGGCCTTATGATGAACTTGGGCAAGACAAAGGTAATGTTCAACAAACACGTTCTCCCTAGACCGGTCAACGTCGATGGTGATATTCTAGAAGTTGTAGACGGATACGTCTACCGCGGGCAACGCTGACAATATGGTAGACATAACTTCGAGAATGAAGCCGATAGAAGGATTCAGTTGGGTTTGGCAGCATTCCGGAAGGTTCGTCACATCATTTCATTGAGGACAAAAGTCTTCAACCAATGAGTTCTCACCGTAATGATCTGCGGGGCCGAAACATGGCCTCTTAATTTAGGACTGGTCCGCAAGTTTACGGTAGCTCAACGGCCTATTGAACGTGCTGTGTTGGGTGTTTCTCTGTCCGACGGATTTCGTAACGAAGTCATAAGGCTGAGAACTAACGTATCAGATATCACGCGACGAATAGGTTCGCTGAAGTGGGAATGGGCTGGTCACACACTCAGAAGATCAGACGGCAGATGGGCTACTAAGGTTCTGGAGTGGAGGCTGCGTTTAGGAAAACGAAGTGTTGGTCGACCGTTCACCAGGTGGGAACAAGATCTCCATGCCGTAGCAGGTCCGGAATGGATGAGAGTAGCAGGAGATCGAGATATTACCGTTTGTACTGAATACAATTTTTTCATTTATTTTCTCTTGTATCGCATTGTTAAAAAGTTTGATAACTTTCATAAGTAGAGCCGAACTTCTAATTCTTTTTTTATAGTATAGGGAGGCAAACGAGAAATCGGAGCCTCTTTGCGACTACCGACACCCATAAACATGCACATGCATAGTAACTCTATGCTGATGCGTTGCCCTCCTTTTCTCGCCTACCTCCCCCAATGGGCCACCGGCTACTCAAAAGCCGCACGAACCACGACACCGGAGATGTCACTATACGCCGGTGTCATGTGAGCGAGAGGTACTTCCGCGGTCGGTTCCGCCCAATTCCGCTGCAATGCAGCATGGCAATATCTCTTACAAAAAATCTACATGCCCTAACTCAAAGAGTATTCGAACTTGTGAACTACAGTCTACGCCGTATTCTTACCCTACCAGAATGGGCATTGTATAATAACTATTTATAAAAGTAATGTAACCTTTTCCATTACTTCCAAGTGACGGTAACAAAACGGTCAAGTCACGGACTTTGACATCCATGATGATCTACATCGTATGTGGCCCATCAAGCTTGGAAGAATATACGCTTGGCTTTACCTGAGATAAGAACTTTTTGACAGTGCGATATTATATCGCCTTGGCAACATTTTACATGAAAACTTTATTTGTGAGGTTAAAAAGATAATTTCATAAATAGAATTCTACAAAGCGATTACGCATCTACATTCATAATTCGAAATTGGAACTGGGTTTCCCGCCCTCGAGGACATTCAAAATTCGAAAACAATTCGAGGAAACTTTACAGTTCTATTTGACTCTACTTTGTTACTCAGTCAGTGTTCTCAGTGTACGCGCGGCAGGCGCTTGGTATACATGTGGGAGGTTGTCGGATGCGATACCGTTGCCTCGCGAAAGTTTACGATATATAACAGTGGTAAATAACGTAATAAATTGTGGGTGAAATGTGTTTTATATTAAAAAAATAAGTGATTATAATCGAAATCGTGGCTACTTTTTACATGTAAGTATTTTTTTTTATTTTAATGTTTAAAACAAATCATATAATTAAATTAAATTTAGGACGTTTTGATTTTAACATTTTCAGATATATTTTTTAACAGTCCCAAATAAATAGCCATTATCGAAATTAAAATAACTTAAGATGACTAGCTATATAGTAGCTATAAATACCTATTCAGTATTCAAATTTTAACAAGTAGGTACACCATTTAGGTACGTTTAAAATGATTGAAATATTAAAATAAAATAAATGTATTTTTCTACAGTATAAAATAAATGTGTTCTTTGATCAAGGTACTAACATTGCTTAGCAGATAACATTAATTTACAACATTTGCACATTTCTGTGTTATGATGCGTCACTTGTAACCTTATGCAATTAGTTATAATGGGAATCACGCGAATTAATTACGTCCACGTAGGCTAATAACAATAGGATATATAGGTAAATTATAAAATTAGGTAGATATGTGGAAAAAAGGATAAGGGAGACGAAATATTGTTAACTAAATAAAAATTCCTTTATAAATTTTATTGCTGTTAAATTTGTATTATGTACTTCTCCTTCTACTCGCATCCATCCCGGACCGGCTACTGCACGGAGATCGTGTTCCCACCTGGTGAACGGTCGCACACACTTCGTATTCCTAAACGCGGCCTCCACTCCAGAACCTTTTTTTTTTTTTTTGGTGACGAAGGGGAATGCACTTACGCATTATACCTGGGAGCCCGGGTAGACCCCCAGACCTATGTTGGACTTAGCCATTGGGTAGCAATACCAACTAAACCCCTACGGGAGCCATCAGCCGCTATTAGTGGAGGGTCCCGGATCTGCAGGCAACAGGACCCCTCCAGCGACAGGCTGGCCTCGGCGAAAAGGCCAGACTTCACCTCCTCGGAGACTGTCCGGCTACTCTGAGACAGTCCCCACGACGCCGTGTCATTGGAAGTGGACCGGGTTCCCATTCCGGCCCGACAAGGAACACAGGGGCACTACTGAAGGCGCTGCATATAGCGCCTCTTTCGTACCCCCATTCGTCGTCGGCGGGGGGAGGCCGCGTCGGCAGCCTCCTCTCTCACCCGCTCGTCGGCTTCCTTCTGGGACATGACGGTCTCGCAGAAGGAAGCCATCGCCTTGTAGGACTCGTCGCTGCCAAGCATCGCGAGGATGATGCTCGACTTTGACAAGTCCCCTCCGACAACTGATGTCAGATCGTGACGCAGCGCCGCCCATCTCGGGCACACCTCGAGGGTGTGCTGGGCCGAGTCCACCGCCGCGTCACAATCGTGACATCGAGTCGTCGGCTCCCTGCGGGCCGTCTTGCACAGATACTCACCGAAGCAACCATGCCCGGTGAGCACCTGCGTTAGACGGAAGGTGAGTGGTTTGCGCCTAGGGCGTATCCACCGCTCGAGGACCGGGCGCAAGGCAGCCGTTAACTCTCTACCGTACGGCTGCCGCGCCAGGTCCTCCCCCCACCTCTGCATTAACGCCACATGCCCTAGCCGGCGAATCCGTAGGATTTCGTCATGCGTGGGGTTCAGGCCGAGAGCCCTCCTATCCGAGACATAGGAGCAGCTCTCGGCAGGAACCTCCGCCACGAGCTCCCACGGGGGATCGCCGGCTAAGGCTGACCACTCCAGAACCTTACTGACCCATCTACCATCTGTTCTTCTGAGTGTGTGATCAGCCAATTGACACTTCAACGAGCTTATTAGTCGCATAATGTCGGATACTTTAGTTCACTAACTTATGACTTCTTTACGAATTCTGTCGGACAGAGAAACACCCAACATAGCCCGTTAAGCTATCGCAAACTTGCGGAGCAGTCCTACATCAAGAGGCCATGTTCCGGCCCCGCAGGTCATCACGTCATTGTGTACACATAGGTATGTGTTTTAACTTTTAACACTAAAAAACAGGAACAGTAGTCCTTTGTGTCGGTGTTAGCTCGTACCAGATTCCTAAGTTGTTTATTATTTAATTGAAATTCTTCTTTTGTGGCTATAGACCTCCACGTGTAACTGGGGTTAAGTGAAAGTCACAAACCGCACAAAACGCGATAAAGTAGCAACCAGAGACCAGAGAGGGAGGTCTCCTGCACCACAACATGGCACGACCTCTATTGTGCAATCAGTTTATCCTTCCGGTAGGAGGACTACAACACGACCGGGGAGAAACCGGGCGCAGCCGATTGGGCAGCTTAGCTTTACTAGCCCGTAGGACGCAATGTAAGCGACTGAGTCAAATAAAGCGCTCTGCGGGGAGGCCTGTGGCCAGCAGTGTGCGTCGTCCGGCCGGTGATGATTATATCTTAGATCTAATTTAACCAAGTAACAAGCCCAGATACGCAGTTTGCCCGGCCCGGCGATGGAACTGCAGCTGGCCAGTGTTACAACGAACAGTCGTGATTAAATAAACATGGAACAGTAGATTCCTAGATGGTAGTGATACATGGGGTGAAGCTGGAAAAAGCGTCTGTATAATCTTGCGGATGTTTATGGGGCTTAAGAGGCGTCTAATAACTGCGATTGCTCGTTAGCCTCTGTGCTATGAAAGTACTCCAGTACCTTAAGGGAACTAGTGAGGCCACTATCAGTTGTCTCAAGGCCACCTCACTCATAACTTCTTATCAAGTGGCAAACCGAGCGCTGAAGTGATAAGACGAACGTTTTGTGAAAAAACAGGTGAACTAGCGGGGAGCTGACGCTGCATTGCACCCTAATCGGGTCGGCGAGGAGGAGGTGCATAAGTGATTTGGTCCTTGGGTAGTGACACACTGTCTGGCAGCAGAATTAGGCCGGCACGACCGGGCATATATAGTGATAGCTGTCACGTATGCTGTGGTTTGTAAATAACCGATGGCTCCTTGGAGGAAAGGGGGACGACGCATCTGTAATAATTATGCGGAAGTTTATGGGCGTCGCTTGTCATCACAAAGCTCTAACTGCGCGTTGGTACAAAATATGCTTTTTAGTTTATTTGTTCAACTGCTTACAATCTTCTCTAACCCGTGACTTTGTCTACATTTTCTTTACCCCTGCACTGGTCTTACAAGCTATGCGGAACACGTGGGTAGTATGAGTATAGGCATACCCTCACGCCGGGATTGAGCGCGAGGTTCCTCCCCGGTCGTGCCGGCACAACTCGGCTACACTGCTGCACGGCGCCGCCTGTCACTAGGCTGATGATGATGAAGGTTTCCTTTACTTACACGACGTCGAAGTACTTGCGAGGTCTGGTGCTGAGAGCTCGACACCGGCACGTCTCAGTCACTGTAAGTGCACGATGTAGTGCGCGCTGTTTACGGGCTATTTTCAACTGAGTTAAGCAACGCTCGGAGAGGGATTCCCCGGATGGGTGTATGGTTTTATTTGCCACTTCATCTCTTCAGTGCTTGAGAAAGAAAATATTCATTGCCTTGCTTTTGTGTACAATAGTAACCAGTAACTCTCATATAAAATTACATTGCCTGACTATATTTGACTACAATTTAGTATACAGGTAGATTTTATAACCTAGACATCTGCGGTTATTGAAGTTTTAATATCTAAAGAGGTGAAATATGGTTTTAGAGTTTGTATAAATAAAAACTAGGGGTTTTTAACTAAAGAAATTATTTAAAAAAATTAAAATCGAAACTGAGGCGGGCGATGTTGCTACGCTTACTAATATTACAAATTCGAAACGTATCTGCCATTGTTATTCGTTCACACGAAAATACTGAACAAATTTGGTTTAATTTTGCCACAGGTATAGTTTATATTATGGAGTAACATAAAAATGCGGTCCATTCTGTGTAAATCTATCCCTTGGGATAGCAGGCGCGCCTGAGAAACAGCGTGGGGCGGGTAGTCTGTACAGTAACACGAGTAAATGTTGTACGACGCCATGCTTCCTGCAGCGCTCATCAAATGTTGTACGACGCCATGCTTCCTTCAGCGCTCATCAAATGTTGTACGACGCCATGCTTCCTGCAGCGCTCATCAAATGTTGTACG
>JAFELO010000695.1:18901-71413 GCA_017140195.1 Eumaeus atala
TGCTTCCTTCAGCGCTCATCAAATGTTGTACGACGCCATGCTTCCTTCAGCGCTCATCAAAATGACAACATTCATTTAGATAAAGTTTGCCTATAATTAAGAAAATAGACTTTTTTGGACTAATGTCCGTCCTGATTGCGTTGGGTACTTGCGACTGCCAGGGCTTTATTATCGACACCCATACACATCATCATCAGCCGGACGATGTCCGCCGCTGGACATGGACTGGACTCCTCCACTGAGCGCCCCAGGTCACGCGCACGAGCCACTTGCAGCCAGATCATTACGCAGTCGTAGTGCCCTCCTTCCGTCTTCACTCTTCCGAACTCGCAAACCGTACGAAACGCGATAGCATAGCCGTGCTTCCAGTTGTATTCAGTTGCCATTCAGCATGGCATTACCTTCATAGAATCTCTAATTACAATAATGAAAAAGTGGGGACATTGTTGAAAACTGTTGTGCAGATGCATTAAATACTCTTGACGCTTCCACGGGTGTTAGCGGGCGGCAGGTCCCAGGGGCCAGGGTACTGTCGCTTTGTACAAGTAAAATGAATTATTAGTACAGCATTTAATTATTACTTAACATATCTCCCAAATCTTAGTATTAGTTTATAAAACATCTATCACAAGAAATAACTCCAATTCGGTATTAATATGTTCCATATTTATTGAGATGCTAGTACCAGCTTTAATGAAGTGGCGTCTTTAGTTGATTCTTTCCATTGTCATTAAACATAGCTAAATAGTTAAATACTATAATCATCGCAATCATCTCACCCTGTGACCACAAAAATATTAAAGAAAAGAAGGTATCTGACATCTCACACCTGCGCATATTCTTTTGCAATGCAAGATATATTCTGTGCGCCCAGGGTCGGGAATAGAAATAGATAACATCGAGAGCTATTATATTTTATGAGCTTTATATTCTAATAGAATTTACTGGTGGCTCGTAATTCTAGCAATGATTGAGACAAACGACCATCAAACAAAAAACACAATCATAAAAATAACATGGTCTTAATTGAAGTCAGGATAGACATACTTTTTAACAAGGACTGCATATTACAAATAAAAACTACTTCTACGGATTTTATCGCGGTTTATTGGAATTCACCCATGGCCATGTTTCTGTAAAGCTTCTGAAACGTCGGGCTACTTAAATAATCGAATAAAATTTTAGTGCAATAAGTAACTTTCACGTAAACTTAAGACATCAATTAGGACTACATAATTTCACACCACAACAACATTAGCTCATGTAGTCGTTAAAATGAAGTTCTGGATAAGCATCCAGAACTCTTTCTAGAATCTGCCCAACAGTGGGCGCAAACTGTGACAATATTATAAGAATACAATATTTTACCTACTATACGTATTTTAAGGACTTGCGAATGCGGCCAATATCCTGCTATTCTCATCCATTCCGTCCCGGCTACGGAGTTAGTATTCCCAAAACGTGGCTTCCATTCAAGAAATTCACTAGCCCATTGACCAGCCGTTCTTCGAAAACAAATGCTCAAACAACATTAATGTGAGTAGATATAACTGGGTACAGTAAAAAAAAAGATTACTTTGAATTACGAATGATTTATTTCACAAAATTTTGAATTTGGGACGTTTATGTCCATTCTGTGCTGTTTATGATTATTTATGAATGTTCCCGCGTATGTTAACTTTAGAACTATGGAGGGGAGAGATCGGGACCGCCATCATCACGTGTATGAAAGTGTCAGATAAAAGCTTTATATAAGCGAGTACGTGCGTGGAGGCAAATTTTAAAAAGCGTGTTTAAATATTTGTTGTTTGTGCGAAGGGTTTAAACACAAAATAATTACATACCTAGGATACTCGACTTGCGATTCACTCCGTCATTAACTACTAAATTAATACCGCACTCTAATATTATAATTATGGAACACACAGGTAGATTTTTCCACATTGTCGTCTATACTAGTCCTCCTTACCTCCGTCCTCCATGATGTTGACTTTGTTATAATATTATAAATTCGAATTTTGAATTTATTTTGAATGGATATTTCACATTTTGCAGTATTTGTGACAGATAAGAAACATGGCGGATCGGATACTTTGTAACTTCATAAATATACTTAATTGAATATTAAGATAAGAATTATGGACGCACGGCGTATTATTTTACGAATGCTCATGTTTCTTTTAGCGGTTGTGCGAACTGAAATAAACCGAATCATAAAGTCTGTAAGCAGTAAGGAGGTACTTATATTTAAACGTTGTTTTATTTTTCAGTGCCTTACGAAATCGTATAATGAATGTTAATATCATAATAACATTCATACAGCTATCAGCAAAATACATGTGTTATTTCACTAAATTATAATTATAAATGCAGTTTATTTTTTAATGCCTTGTTACTACCGAAGTCGGTTTAATTTTTGCCGGCTCCATTACATGGATGTAGTTGTGTTGGTGTGTGTATGTATACGTGTATCTCCACGGCCTCGGCTACAGGGCACAGGCTGAAAGGCTGGGGATTGTAGCGTATGCCGGGTAGGTAAATAGTTCTTGGTAACGGAGTCATGTCGTGAGCTCCCCGCCACCCGCTGGGCCCCACTGGCAGTTGGCAGTCCCCCGTCAAATAATAAACTATACGTTACTGCGTGACTGTCACTCAGATACATTTCTACGGAACCAGATGCTGTTGTCAGCGGTCTAGCGGTAAACCCGCTCTGCCGCTTGCTGCAGCTGTAAATCCTACAAATAAATTCGAAAAAATTTAATTTAATATTTTTCACGCAAAAAGAAAAACGGATTTGAATGAAAATCGCCACAGGTGCGTATACACCAGAAATAACATTATAATTAGGTTTTATCCAGGAGACATGCTTCCCTGGACATAGATTATGCGCGGAGAAAATCGCAAGCGGATGGAACTTCCCTTCAGCGACAATGCAGAAAAATAACTGCCAACAGATGAATATCAACCGAAATGATTAATTGAAGCTCCCCTAATTAGTGTTGCGAGTTGTTGATGATGAGATTGCTAATCATCATGTCGGATCACGCATGTGAGCCCGTGGCTTCCGGAGTTCACGAGCAGACTGAGAACAGACGGGGCTGTTAATTCTTTTTAATGCAGATGCTCTTGTTAGATATAGCATGACCCAGATCCGGTCCACGGAGAAAGGTACCGAGGTCACGGAGTTGTCTTGCATAAGAGGCAACCGAGAGGAGACAAGGGAGTGCCGCAGTAGTAATTCAGTGTTGCAGCCGAACTGGGCAGGCGCGACCGGGCGGAGGTATCTCGCCCACGTGGTACCGCGTCAATACGGAACGGCTAAACTTGATAGTAGGATATTTGTGCGGCTTGTAACTAGCTGGTGCCCCATTGAAGGAGGGAGGAAAGGGGGACCACGCAGCGGCATAGTTATTAAGCAGATATAGTTTATGGAGTGTATTGTCACTTCTTGATGGAAATTCATATTATAACTTAAACAAAAAAAATTCTCTTTATACTATTTGAACAAATTTATTGATTTAAAATATACATATATATATTACTAGCGGCTGCGAGTAATTCATCACCAGGTATACAATAATTACCATGGGGGAGGAGGGTAGTTCAATAAAAATGTCCAAAACAAACTGTATAACATCACTCCACTTATTTATGGTAATGGTTTATCTATCAATTATTATTTTAAATATTATTAATTATTAAAAAAAAAATTCATATATTTTAAAATGAGTAAGTTGATTAATACAATTGCACTTATTAGACATTTCAGATACTATTTATAATTTTGAAATATGTCAAAGTAATGAAATATGTCAAACAAATTGTTGCAGCTAATTAAATCTATTGATAAATGAATGATTGCTTTATGTCCAAATGTTAAAACAATAAAACTTAATGCTGAAATTATAAATTACTTCAAAAATATTTAATATTATAAATAGTAAAGTAGTTTAATGTTATTAATAGTTATCTAAAATACACGAGTGAGATGAACATTGTCGATCGTTTACGAGAATGTTTGACACGTTGGAAAGTACAAAAAGAAAAATTCACAAAAATAATCTTGTAGTCACCAAAGCGGATAAAGGAAATACGGTTGTTATAACTTCAAGACAGGATGATGATAGTAAAATGAAAACATTCCTAAACAGTGATAAATTTGAGTTCATGAAAAAGGATTCCAAATAAACTTTTAACAGAGACACAAGGAGTATAGTAAATTCATGTGTCAGCGTTCTAAACGATTTAAATAAATTTTCACTCGTACAAATGAATTCGATAGAACCACGATCGTATGGTTTTTGTTAAAATTACATAAAGGTGGGGAACCAATGAGACCCGTAGCGACATACACTGCAGCACCTGCTTACAGACTGGCCAAACAGTCGCACTGTCTGTACACAGACCATTAAAACATTTTAGAACTTAACAGCATATTAGTATCGTTTGATGTAAGTGGTTTCTTGACTAGCGCACGTGTGCGAATGTTTAGAGATTATAGATGAATATATGTGCTACTCCGATTTAGAGGCACAACAGGTCATAGATTTAATTTTTAAGGTGTCTAAAACAAACTTATTTTACTTATAATGGTAAAATTTTATAAACAAAGGGCTGGATTAGCTATGGGTAGCCCTTTGTCTCCGTTATGTGCGGGTATATTTATGAATCACTTAGGCATGCTCTAACATATAATATTTATTTCACAGTTTGGAAAAAATATGATATACTGGTATAGATATGTGGACGATATAATATCTCTGGACAGAAGATCTGCCTTAATAGCCTTAATAGAAATATAAAATTTACGATGGACATTTTGAATATTTTGGATTTGACCATAGATATAACTATATATATATACAGACACAAGTTAAAAATATTTCGAAAACCCACGCACAGTGATAATGTTATTCATGCGAAGTCCCGTCACCCAGACACGCATAAACACGCCGCGTTCCATGCATTCGTTCATAGATTCTTGAAGATTCCTCTCAATGAACAAGAATATAAAAATGAACTTAACACCATTAAGAACATTGCAGTGGACACAGCAGACAAGAAGGAAAACTCTAAGTACCCAATGGGCTAAACTACCGTATATAGGTTCCTACCGATTTTTTTAAATATTAAGCAGTAGTGAAAGAAAAATAGCCTGCTATTCAACGGGTACCCTAAAAGCACGTATTTTTAATATTGAGGACAAAATACCTATTGAAGACCGGAGCGGAATATGTTGTTTAACAGGTGATACGTGAACACCTCCAGTGTTTATGTTGGTCAAACCGATAGGAAATGTAAAACTAGGTTTAAGGAACATATTTCTGCATGGAAAAATAAAGCTCACGGTTCTACATTTGCTGAACATCTAAACAAAGAAGATCATTAATTCGACAAAAACATAAGCAAAGATACCTGCATGTAACAAGAACAGACAAGAAAATGGCCGCTCGAAGTAAATCGTTTAAGAAGTCAAACATTGTCATAAATGATCGACAATGTTTATCCCACTCGTGTATTTTAGATAACTATTAATAAGATTAAACTACTTTACTATTTATAATACTGAATATATTTGAAGTAATTTATAATTTCAGCATTAAGTTTTATTCAACATTAGGCGTTAACGGTGAAGCGGTCAGGTTCATACGATTTTACACCACACATACACACATCCTCACGCCAAGTCCCGACTGGGGGTGCCAGAGCGAACGGAGCGGTCCATATCACTCTCCTTTACATACACTTCATATCTGTTTCATATTTCTGGTGATGACAAAATGACAGAAGCGGGCGACGGTTCTGCCAGTTCAAAAATAACCGCGAGGGCGTCGATACACAAATACTGAATATAGCTTGTCGCTGCAAACTGTGCCGTGCGTCGGCGCAGCTTTATAGTCGGGACTGACGACGGACTGTATGTTCGTCTGTGCGGTATACCTCTCAACACGTGGGCATAACGATATGTTTTATTACCTCGTTATGTCCTGTTGTATCAGTAAGACTCGATGAAAATATCTCGACGAAATTTATAAGCACATCCATCACACTTCGTAATAGGTGCCATTGCTTTGCGTTGCAGCCATCGGGCTACGTAACGTTTGAACGCGGCAGTCTCTATAACTACAGATCCTATAAGAAAATTCGTTCAGGCACTGCCAGTTAAACCTGTGGCAAGTGCGATGTACTCTGTGAACTTTAGAATTATTTGAATTATGATTAATTATCGTTTTACTAAAAGGGCATCTGTATATATCGACAGGTTATAGAACCCATAGAAAACCCTTCACGCGATGTCGCGTGGGCGTCAAATCTTACAAGACCTTTATTGTGTTGCTATCTAATTACAATAAATGTTATGAATAGCTAATGTTAAGGGGTTGAGAGATTTGCATTTGTTTTATCAGTGGGTCGAATGTAATACACGGCACAACGACAAGATAGGCAATAACGTATGTGTGTGTGTGCTAAACCTTATTTTTTTTTGTTGACGCGGGGAAACGCATTCACGCGCCTTCACTGGCCCTGGGTGGGGTCCAAAGGTGTGTGGGGCTCGCGGCACATGACAGTGTCGAATACCCACAAAAACCACCTCGAGTGCCACCACTGCCGCCCATGGTGTGGTGCCCCGGTACAACAGTCATCAGGGCACCTCAACGGCAAGTCAGCCCCCGAAGAGACCGACGCCAACTCCACAGATGGGGTTGCCTCGCACTACAGGCCAACCCCACCGACTTTGGTACAGTGCAATGGGGTGAGGTTCCCATCCTCGCCCCTTGCCCCGTGCGCAAATGCGCCGCCACTTTTTTCTCTTTTGTCCCCTCTTCTTATAAGAGGGGTACAAAGAACGGCACCTCCTCCTGCTCTTTAGTCCCCTCTTCTTATAGGAGGGGTACTAAGAGCCGCCACCTCCTCGGATCAATTGGCTTCGCCCCAGGTGTCTCGGATCACCCCAGGCTACTGAGCCCCACCGCCACGAAAAGGCTTGAACCATGGTGGGGATGTGTGTGCCAAACCTATCTTAATCAACAATGTCTTGGCTGTTAAAATGCATCGTAAGAAGTTAGGTGCATAAAATAAGTGTGTGTAACATTTTTTAGTTAGTTTTTTTATAGTATAGGGGGGACAAACGAGAAATCGGAGCCTTTCAATGACCACCGACGCCCCTGAACATCGGTATAATGATATCGATGCGTTGCCGTCCTTTTCACCTCTCCCAAGAATGGGCCACCGGTTACTCACAAACCACACGAAACGCTACACCGTAGGTGTCACTTTATGGCGGTATCAAGTGAGCGAGAGGTACCTCCCCGGTCGTGCCGGCCCAATTTCGTTGCATAGGAGGATGTCATGCTATGCACTGTCCATGGCACTATCTACTCCGATCCAGCATGGCACTACCTCTTACGAAAATCCATGTCTCGCAACGCAGTACATTAAACACGAAAAGTTATAAAGTATCACGTATTTATTTTTTTCATTGTACGTATTGATGTTTTAAGTTTACGCGAATGTTAGTCATTACTATGAAACTACTTTTACTGATTTTATCGCGATTTATTTGATTATTTGTGTAGCCCGACGTTTCAGCAGCTTTACAGCAACCACGGTCACGAGTGTACTAAGAAGAACCGAATATTTATAATTTTATTTGTTCCGGTTAACGCAGACAGTACTTATTATATCTTGCTGTCTTGAGGTGTTATGTTTACTTTTTGATTTGATTATGTTCACCACTGGGTCCCAAGCAGAGGGAAGAGCCCAGCCATCTTCTCTATTGAAATTTGGATGTTTTTAATTTGAATAGCCTCACGGATCATCCTTGGAAGGAATCAGTGTTCCCTAGTGAGGATTTGCGCTTTATCAAATCTAATGTAATGGCAGGGGCCAACTTCAGCAGGCTCACAGACCGCAGATTTTGTAACACACCGGTGTTTCATATCGGCTGTATATTCCTTAACGCGAGTTTTTATAGATCTTTTAGTATGCCCTATATAGTATGTCCACAGTTACAATCAAGCTTGTACACCTACATGATGGTAAGTCCACCCGTGACCATGGTTGTTGTAGAGCTTCTGAAACGTCGGGCTACATAAATAATTAAATAAACCGCGATAAAATCCGTTAAAGAGATTTTATTGTAATAAGTTGTATGTTTTTGACGGGTTCTCATATATTTTTGTAGATTATCTTCTTACTATCATATCAGCAATTTCGAGGTCACGGTCATACTCATATCTTAACATATAAATATTATTTTTTATGAGGAGCTGAAATATTATCCCGTTTTATGCTTTCTAAGAGTAGCTAGAGGCCCATTGATAGATCCCGTTCTCCATCCGTGTAGAACGAGGGTAATACATCTAGATTACTATTTACCGTGCGGATGCTAATGAGCGTTAGCAGTCACAAAATTGATCGTTTGCTATGCTATAAAAAAGACACTCAGATATTAGCCAGAAAAGCCGCTAACAGAAATAAGATCGCGCGACGTCGCGTGTTTTAAGACGGCGCTTAAGAAACTTTTATTATAACTCTTATCACAGAAAGCAGCTGGCATTAGGCGCTTGAGTTTCACTCCACGTCCCTTATCTGCACGGGTCCACTACAAGTTAGATTCAATTTTCTTTAACGCTCTCAATCTAATTTCGTTTCCATAGAGCTAAGAGTTGTAGACACGGCTGAAGTTTAATTTGCATCATTCCGAGCGATTTCAGAATTGTGTTTTGACGTCGCCTCTGACGTCTACGCTCATTTAAGAAAATTAATTAACGCAGATTTTTTATACAAATCTTGTAATCAAGATATTTCAAAGTAACAATTCCGCAAATGTGTGAGTAATGTGCATAGTGTGCGATCAGTGCACTTGTGGTTGTGTGTTTGTGTGTATGTGTGGTTGTTGACATCTCCGTTCTTAACTTGAATAAGACGCTGCAAGCTTCTACTGTCTCCTCCTTTGATTAGGGAGGGAAATTGGAATTACTTCCTACTCCTCCTCCCAGTCCCAGGACAGTCTTTAGCTTTGCTCAAATCAAGAGGACATTTTGGTTGCCGCCGTAGGTCCTGGCGATACAGGAGTTGCAGCGGTGGTGGGCCGAGCTCGTTTAAATTTTATTTTTATCATCTTCGAGAACATCATCTAGGAAGAGGTAGTGCCATGCTATATGGAAGGAGGTAGTGCCATGCATGGTGCATGACACTACATCCTCCTGTGCAAACGGACCGGGGAGGCACCTCTCGCTCACTTGATACCGCCATAAAGTGACACCTACGGTATCGCGTTTCGTGTGGTTTGTGGTGGCCCATTGTTGGGGGAGATGAAAACATGATACCGGCGTAAAGCGCCCTCGTCTGCCACCCTATGCTATTAAAAACAATGCTCTTTATTGAACCTCATGACGCCCTTCACACTGATTGCAAGTAATACGGACTAGCTGCTGGCGAGCCTCAATCGGCCACATCAGCAGATGCTCCGGTACAGCGTCCATCACCACGGAGACTGCGCCGGACACTTCTAGTCCCCGGCGCGGGAAGCCGCGACCTCACGCCTGTGCTCCAACAGGCCGCTACACTACGTACAGTGCATTGAATGTACTGTCACTTCTTGATGGAACTTCATGTTAACACTTGAATAACTAATTAATAAACTTATATACTATTTCCACAATTCAATTCAATCGTGAAAAAAATAAATAAATCATTGATCAGAAAAACATCGGATGTTTTTCTAATCAAATTATTTTTAATTATTCTGGCGCGCTCGCGATGGCGGACAAGAACTATTATTTATAAACAGCGTCTTACATCTAGCAAGATGAGACAATAGCGATAGCTACAAGTGTTTATTATGTTTTTTGGGGTATTACGAGCAGTCGCGGAGGCTACTGATGACTACCGACGCCAATAAAACTCCGCACACATCTGATACAGATGTGGTTAAATGGGCCAGGAAACTCGCACACTGCACAAAATAGCACAGGTCTGTCAATCTATCTCGGCAGCGTGTGAGTGAGAGGGTCAGGACGGCCCAGTTCACCTGCAGTGTATGTCACAGCCTACTTCTTATGTTAACATTCAAAAAACTATGTGTACCAGGCCCAACATGCGACTGGAGTTTATCGGAACAAACACGATCAAATATTGAAATGTGCGCGTGAGGCGCAAGCAACGTGCGCGGAGGAGCGCCGCTGCCGCTGTCTAG
Source organism: Eumaeus atala (assembly GCA_017140195.1). Lineage (NCBI taxonomy): Eukaryota > Metazoa > Arthropoda > Insecta > Lepidoptera > Lycaenidae > Eumaeus > Eumaeus atala. The sequence goes on from JAFELO010000695.1 coordinate 29,103, forward strand.
TGGGGGGCATCTTCAGCACTCCACACGTCGTCAGTTCCCCGGCTCTGGCCCGGGTCGTACCAGTAATTGGTAGTCTTGTAACCACAGTCCGACACCGGAAACTCGTACTGCCATCCTATCGGAACAGGACAGTGGGGCTGCAGAGAGTGCGCGCATAATATTTTACTAACTCACACTTACTACGCATAAAATTTTACTCCACATATTTGTTTCATTCTGGGGGTCCAAATATTTGTTCTTTTGGTCCAGCAATCCTCTAACACAACGGTAGCCTAGCAGTGCTGTGGGACACAAGGCTAAAATAAATAAAGAAACTTGTTACATATCGCACGCCTTAAGTCGCTTTCTCTAAAACTTATATAAAAAAAACTAAATAACATTTCAGCCTTACCCCGTCAGCCCCTTTTCAGGCCAGACCAGGCCCAATTAGACGTGAGCTTGTACCGTACCGTACAAAGAACTGCAGAACATTATTAAAATCTAAATCAAATGAAAGTCCTTTACAACAGTAAGCTTAGCTCTCGGTTAGCTTGTGAGACCTGAGATACTACTGACCGAATGTATCTTCTGTTAAATGGCTTCCCTTTAAACGTAACGATTGAATTTTTATGCTATACTGGCATAAACATTTCTTGCTGGTTGTTGTAAAATCTGAAGCTTCGGGATTGTGAAATGCTTAAATAAACCGCGATGAAATACGTTATAGTAGTTTGATTGTCATTATTACGTAGGGGAATTTACTTCCATTTCTCGGCGCGCTGATTGAGGGAGCCGATGAAGGTTTTTTATCTAATTACGGACCATCAGAGCCCGCCCGTTTGCGGCAATGGGAGTAATGAAACTAGTGTGTTGATCCTGAAACGACACGGGGATAATGGCTCGGTAGTGGGAGAAGACCGGCGCGCGGTGAATCGTGTCAATAGTCAATCGGTCCTTGAAATTTCCTTTAGGAACGATTTAAGGCGGCTTGGAAAAATATTCATATAAAACTATCTAAATGTGTAAATCGAGCGTAATAACAGCGTAAGGATTTACAGCGTTTACGCCGCTTACGTACATTTCCCTTTAATATCATGTACGTGTAAATCTCAGCCGAGTGTCGGACCATCAGAGCTGATGTACAATGTCGGACTGATAACTTAAAAGCATCGTGTGCGTCCCGTTTGCGTTTCGTTTTATTGAAGTAAAGTAACAAAATCTAAAACATATTGTGTTGTAACATGAGCGTCCTGCAGAACTTCATTTGATCTTCAACTGTTTCAACTTCAAACTCCTAGTTCATCACCACCATCATCATCAGCCCTCATCAGTCCCCCGCTGGACACACACACACACACACAGGCCTCTCTCAATGAACGCAAAGACGACCGATCTCTCGCTACACGCATCCATCATAAACGCGGCCCCCACTCAAGAACCTTACTATCCCATCTGCCATCTGTTCGTCTGAGTGTGCGATCAATCCATTGCCATTTCAGCGAGCCTATTTGTCGCGTGATGTAGATAGGTAGGTTACAATGTTATAATTACAAGTGATTACAGTATCACTAGTAGTAACGGTGGGTAGTGGTCAAATAGTTTCATGTGTCACTTGTTACAAGGGCACATCAGCGCACGCAGTAAACAAAGAAACTACAACTTTACAAAGATCAGTCGTATGCTTCATATTCTGAGTTTTTTTATAGCATAGAAGGTAAAAGTTTGTAAGAAAAGGCTAAAACGCCAGGAAGAGTATAGAAGTAATTTAAGAAAAAAATAAAATGTCCAAATATACATTTACACGATTAAGGTCAGAAGGCGAGCAATGTTTTTGCACTCGTACGTATCTCGTACATATCGATATTATAAAGTTCATTGAATGAAAATGAGAATAATTCAATCATATTTTATTCTTAATCATAAGTATACAGCAAGACGGAGTGTTCCAACACTCCGTCCGGCCTCCTGTCCGATATTCACGACTTGGTTATGGATGCGGGGAGCCCCTGGGCCGTGGCCTATGGCGCTGTATGAAGGAGACTATTTGTCCAGCAGTGGACGTCGTCCGGCTGAGGATAATGATGATGATAATAATGTTAAAGAAAAAGGCGGGTACCCTAGTCGTACGCGTCCTACGACATGTCACGATTTTTTATTAGTTTAAGCTTGAGGCCCCGCAAACAGACAAAGTAAACTCGGAGCGGACTTCTATCACAATTTATAGCATTTTTACCACTTTTACTATGTACATACAATTTTTTATAGTAAGTGACGACAAACGTGCAGACGGAACAATTTTAGTAACTACCGACAACCTTTAACATCTGTACAAAGGTTATACAGATGCGTTGCCCACTTTTTGGCTTCTCTTCAATGGGCCACCCGGTACCACCACACCACACGAATCGGGACAGCTAAGCTGTAAGGCGATACAGTAGGAGGTGTCACCGCCGGGGGGTGCCCTACTCTATGAGCCATCATCTCTATACGTCACGGACATGGTCTACATCGAAGAACGGCGAAGCAGTCGGTACTCCCGTGCACCAGCACATAAATGGAGTTGCTACAACAGCACGTCTCCACACCTGCTCTCTAATGGGTTAGGCAGAGAGAGAGAGAGGCCCTGAACGTGTGCTATATGTCTTGAAACATATTTGCCTTGGTTCCTCCTCCAACACGCCAGTTCCTCTCGATATACTTTTTGGAATAGGTTTTTGTAGCTATCCGAGACATTCCGGTTGCAATGAGTAATCTCAAGCCGTTTTAAATAATTTTGCAGTAATTAATTAATCAGATAATTGTGGAAAGATATAAAGAAATGATATCTGATAAATATTATTATAACGAGATAAAAACCCTTTGTATATTACTAATGCGCTGAAGTAATATCTGGCTATAAAACTGTGTGTTTCAGTTTCGACACGCTATAGTTTACTCGAACGAACTTGATTCTGTAGCAAAATGTAGAGCCGTAAGCGATGTAAGCGCAATAACGCTTTCCGCTCGACCGGTTACTGTTTCACACGATTTTGCTTCAAATTTTTTTTCCGGACTTACACTTATACTATGGAAGCGAAGAGAAGCCCAATATAGCTTCAGCGGATTGTTATGAGTCCTCGCGGGGCGACGAGACTAGGTCTGTGATTGATAAGGTTTCCGACCCCTCATTCTCCCGCAGATGAGAGAGAAGCACCCCAAGATGAGAATGTTTATAATAGCTAATTTATTAACATGGCCCAAAAGGAGGCGTGGACTCTCGCGCCTATATCAACAACAACATCTCGCACACGGTAGCTAAAATGGCCTAGGCATTGACGTGAATGAATGGCTCATGGACAGTGTCAGGACTGGGGAATCCGTCGATTTCTTCCACCCGGTGGCCCCTCCTCAGGCGGGTGAAAGCGGTGTCGTGTCTGAGAGCGTGTTTGCTGCAAGTATTTGACAGTTTTCGTGATGTAGTGGTATCCATTTCACAGTACGTGTATGGGACGACGACCGATGATTGTCACACTGTTTGAATCCTAGGATCCGGCATCCACAGCTTTAGTTACGATAGGGTTTGGCACCCGACGAAATATTCGGTTGAGATGTCTTTGGTAGAGGGCAATTCTAAAGAAAATGTTGTGTAGGTCGAGGTTACGAACTTACCACGGACAGCCGGTGGCCATTCGCATGAAGCGGTTTAAATTTTCATATTTTTCATACCCCATACCTCCATATCCCCATTGTCAGCAATGTCATTTTACAAGAATTATGAATATTACGTAATCAGCTGTCCTAGTTACTCTGTAGTATTAGCGTTTTAGAATAATATAAATGGTTTTAAATCAACCTTCGTGATCACTTCTGAAATATGACAAACCGTAAATATGTTGAAAAAAATAAATATTAATTAATTCGCGCCTTAGTTGTGTTTTGTGGAGAAAGCTCCAATAAGATGCGCCTTATTTTTTTACAAGGGGCAAACGAGCAGGTAGGTAGTGAGTACTATAGCACATAGACATTTGCAAGACTAGAAGTCTTGCAGATGCGCTGCTAGCTTTTAAGCTATAATTTAAAACGTAAACTTCAATATAAATATACAGTTGTCTGACACGAACTTGGCGTCACAAGCAACCGTGATCGTATATGCTCTAAGTTTCGCCGTCGTATCACCAAATCGAATCACAGATGTGCGAGTACATTTATTTGATACATAGAAGCAAGTTTTGCGCCACTCGGAGCTGCTCGCCGCCGGGGACGGGACTAACACGTATTGATGTACGTACGTCTGTTGTATTACAACTTTGACCCGATTTCATCCGAGAAGTTCTAATAGAATAAAGGCATCAACAGTTCTTTTAGTGTAAGGGGACAAACGAGGAGTTCTTTCGACCGAGGCTCGAACTTTGCATGATGAAAGTTTACGGACATTACATAAACATTCACACTACTGTGTTGCAGACGCACTGTCCTCCATCGGTTTCTTAAATACTAGCGACCACCTTGCTGGGCCGTATAAAGACAAAATTGTTTCGTTATTATTTTGGGTGCCTACGCTTATTAGCTAAACCTGGTCTGCCTGAAGCCGCAGGGGCTTGGAAGCTTGCAAACCAAGGACGAGGTACGTCGATGTAGCTGCACGCGCGGTGCTTCGATTTCGTGGTGAACCACCTTGATATTTTTCTTTTGCCGGCGACACCCTGAGTGTGGCACCTTAGACAGTCGCGACCCATACTTCAACAAACAATGATAGAGATCTAAAAAGGATTTTTTACGTGTCTGATGGCGGCACATCTAAATGTCAGTGCCCCGTGAGCGCCGGCGTTCACCACAAGGATCGACTACCCGTTATAAACAAAGTCTCTGTCCTACCAACACCAGAAAATTCGTAGACTGTTTACTTACATTTGTGGGTGTAGGCGCTCATTGCCAAACGAACTACCAAACGGCACGGCAGTTCCAGGGACAAGTCCAGGGCAAAGCAAACACTGTCGTACTAGTCCTTACTGGACATTTACTTGTATATTTATAAGTAAATCGCAGTAAATAATCCTTGGACTTGGCTTTGCTTAGAGATGTCATTACTTTTCATAGATATAGAAGCAGCTTCATCGAAGTTCGTCTAGCCTTTTTACGAGATGTGGACAACGAAATAGTCCTAGAGGAGTTATGTTTTTCTTCGAGCAACGGAAATTTAAAAATGGACCCATCGTTTGATCTTTGCTGATAAATTACAGTCAATCTGTAATGTATTGTAGTAGAGTTAAGAAATATCACACAGCCGATACTAGGGAGAAGTGTAAAGAGCTCAGGCGCGGCAGGGCTCCGGCGGATGTCCACACTGACAGGTATAGAACGACGTAGTGCTATCAGCAACGGAAGTCGAGCTGATAAAGTGTAGCGGCCAGGTAATGGTTTGATATGCCAGCGCTGTTTATCATGACAATTAAAGTGTAAACATGAGTTCGTTTTTTATTAAACTTGCAGCTATTATGTTTGGCAATGAAAGTGAACTAATTGATTTTACACAACAGAATGTAGCGAAAACACTGTTTTTTTTCAAAGCTAATCTATACTAATTTAATAAAGCTGAAGAGTTTATTTGCTAGTTTAAACGCGCTAACCTCATTAACTACTGGTCCATTTTAAAAAATGTTTCCAGTGTTAGATAGCACACTCATCGGGAAAGGCTATATACCATCCCGCTATTACAAATATTTTTAGAGTTGCGCGAGAGAGTGCATCAGTGGGACGCTGCAGGTTGAGAAAGATACAATTTATTATACAAAATGGACTACCCGAGTACTGTAGGATGGTGTCAAGAGTGCGAAGACTCTGTCCGGCAAGTTTGTATGAGCAGAGTTATGAATATGGTGAAGGGAAGGAAGACTTGCAATATGTGGCGCTCTCCATAAGGGATCTGGCGTGAACATCTGTTGTTGTTGTTGTATTATACAAGGTTTCGTACTAATGGGATGGTAATCCAGTACCAATGTGAAACTTACATTTGTGCTCATATTAAAAAATATTCACTGCAAATATGAGCTTGAAACGGAGTGCTGCGCGGCCTCGTTTAGTGTGGCGGGGAGCCACTTGGTGCAGCTGGTTCCTGTCCTCAGCAGTGGATACTGTCCGGCTCATGATGAAGGTGATGATAAGGCTGGTTCTTTTCCAATGACGTTATAATAATTAATTGAAAAGTTTTCTGATTTATTCCTTGAGTGATACAATAGAACAAGTTTTGCCTCTTCCTAAATTGTAATTATTCTAGCTCAACAGGAAGTAGTATAGAGTACTAGCTACTTTTTTTAGAGTTTTCATACTCATTTTCTCATCAGAATATGCACATAAATGTTTGTGTCTTTTGATTGCGTATAGTCAGCAGCAGGTAGGTCTATGCTCACAGAAGGTTCCAGACCGTTGTCCACATGAGTTTCCACCATATCCTACCTCTTGCTAATGAGAAAAAGGACTTCGATGAGCTACAGACGGACGGACAAAATTATCCTGTAAGAGTATTTCCTTTTAAGGTACGGCCTTGTTCGCTCTACGTCTGTAATGACTGATAGGTCCCTGCAAACCAATAGGGCACTTCTTCCTTAACCTGCATCTTATGCCTAGGTATAGATCAGTGTAGTAGTGTAGGGTCTGTACTACACTCTACATCGACGAACCGATGGAGCTGTACTGCGCCGCTCTTGGCCTCCACAGCATAAGATCGGATCTGAAAAAAAACAAGAACACGCCGAGGGACGGGGACGTAGCACCTCCCCGTAGTATCGCCACCACCGCCGTAGTCTGGAAGACGACCGACTATTGTTATAAATTGAGAAATCCCAATAAAATTTTGGCTCGGGACTCGAACCTAGGACCTCACGACTGTGTTGAACATGCATACCACTAGACCATTACACATTATAGAGACAGAAGGTGTGGTGACCGTACTAACACCTGCTCTTGCCATAAATATTGTAACAAAGAAAACAATATGTTTTTAATTACAAATTATTTTTATTACTTTTACAGTTTATTAGTGTGTATTAAACACATACATAAAACAATTAAAGATGTAAAAGCTTATTCGAAGGGTTTTTCATTGGCTGCAACACAGTCATTTAAATGTTGAGGCCAGTCATCACTAGAAGCACGCGACTATTTCCATGGGGAAAATCTTCACTGCCAGTCGTATGGACTGCTTAGGGACTCCAAACTATCATGACGGAGCAAGCTGTACTCTCCAAAACGAACTATATATCATATTCCAGCGGATTAAGATCTGACTACACGACGCTAGCTAGCTAGTCTTCAGTTCTAATGAAGTACAGAGGAAGTTTGCTTCCAACCAAGACTGAGTGAAGCGATCCATATGACCTGGCGCCTAGTCTTGCTGGAAGGACCATACTTGGTTATTGAACCTGGTGTTGTTAAGGGACTTAACGACCTTCTCAAGAATGTTTTGATACTTTTCACAAAAATATATATATTCATAGCTAACACCACACCAAACTATCACGAAGTCGGATATTGCCCACGCTGCACTCCGTCGACTAATTGGAAAGCTCTCTTAGAGCTTTGAGTATAAGTACGATCATTTTGTTTGTTAAAATGTTGCTCAATAAAAAAAATCCGTAAACAATTTTTTTCCGTGACTTCCTACTTATCTATTTTATAGAAGTAGACATAATTATAGAAGAATGTTTTGCTTTCGCACAGGATTTCTTCAAATTCTTTTCCTTACTACTTTGACCACCTTCTTCGTACGAACACTTCGTGTGCGGTCAAATACAGTCGCAAATAGAGGAGGTTTCATCGTACCTATTATTGGCCCGTTACACATACATCTTCTCTTTATCACCCCCCTCCATTTTAATATCGAAAAATATTGTACAATGTATTGGCGCCAAAATGAGAAAACACAATCAACAATCGTATAAGAATGACAGATTTCAAATTCATATGTAATAATTTTTACTTTTTATTGTAAAAGCATTTATGGCCGGACTAAGTATATAACAAGTTAATCTGCTCAAATAAAGCTTTTAAATGCTCACGTGAACTTGCTGCGGAGTCTCATCGCAGTGAGCTGGCGTCTACTTACTGTAGCGCCGGTAATGTTGTCCTTTAATTAACAGTTCAACATCTTACGTACATTATGGAACGCCATTAGCGACGTCAGCTCAGTTAACAGGAATATGCTTGAGATGACAGTGCAGTGCTCTGGGTTCGGTATCGACCCCGACTTGGGTCGAGTCTGGGGGTGAATGCAACTGAATCCACGGACTTTCTCGTTGTATTTCCCTTACACCTAAAGGAAGAAGAGATTTATGTGCAGGATGAGGAGGCCCCTTGCGTACGGGAAAATGAGCTAACCACAACGCACTGTTCCGCAGTTTTTGGGTCGATCTGTGATGCGGGAAACGACATGCCTCTGTCGTCTACAAAAGAAATATAAATCTCGACTTGATAAGGGTACGCAGGTACTTTAGGGGGAGGAGCTCCGTACAACGTAGACGCGGACGCTTTAAAGTGATTACGTGTCGCCTGTCGCAGTCGGTAAAGAACACCCATGAAGTATGTCGGATGTATTCTCCACTATCTTGTCATATGCACATTTTGCTGATTAGTCAATTTAACCATACTTAGAACAAATGACGACTTTGAAGTACAAAATTAAACTTTATTTAGATACAATTACGTAACAGTATTGCTTAGCTCTGATGATAGGATAATGGTCCACTTTAAATCAATAATAGTAGCCTTATTGAACAACTTCTTTTAATATGGCTAGCCGTAATGAAATACGGCGATTTATAAAATGCGACATACATATAATCTTAATAGCCTCACGGATCATCCTTGGTAGGAATCGGTGTTCTCTATTTATTGCATAGCTAATAAACCTGAGCAGTACATATGATATAATTTATTTTGGGAACTGGAACGTCTGGTGTAAAACCTACAGGAGATAAATTTTGCAATATTTTTTACAAAATCGAAGAAGTACGTGAACGAAGTCGCGGGCACCAGCTCGCCTATTAATACATTGGTGCAAATAGTATAATGTATGTTAAAGCGTTTTATGTTAGCATATCGTTTGTTAAAGGTATTATCTGCTGGTTCGTCAAGTGATGAGTCTCCGGACCTGGACGTGCACATAATGCTATGGCACCAGTTTTGTCCTGTAAAGCTGGTGAGGCGTCCCATGTTCTTCAGGTGTCCCTCGATGTAGTCTATCTACATCTCTTCTAGCTGTGCGTGGTTTATTTGCTGCGAGTACCAAGGAGTCATTATGCCCCGTGACGGGAGCATCTGACACGTAGAGCCACACGTATCCGACTCGACACGGTGTCGATTTCCCATTTTAACTGTAGATGAAGACGGGGAGCCCTTTAGTGACCACCGACGCCCATTACAATTCACATTATCAGGGAATAATCTCCGCTAATGTGCGAATATAAACTAAAGTGCAGCATCATTCCCGACGGTCCTACAATGATGTAAGTCACACGAAACGCGACAGCATACTCTGCCAATGATGCTGTTTTTGTGACCTCCTCCGTCATGCTCGTCCCACTCGCCTGCGACGTACCTCTTGCCGACCTCTGATGATGATAGCAACTCTCAATATATCGTCTGAACAAAAAGCTAATAATACCAAATGTAAATGTAAAGGATTCCGCGTAACCCGACTGCCAACTGCCGACCACAGAGATAGACGCCTGAAAATTAGGATGTATCGATATATCGATATTTTTTGTCTATATTGAATTTCCAACATCGAAAATCATTTCAAAATCTAAATTTTTTCAGTTGTTCGAAGAGATCAAGAACCCAAGTGACCATGGTACCTAAATAAATGTAAATTAGGTCACCTAGGTTTTTGCCTATACTTACAACAGTAATTTTTGTGTCTTAAAGAACTTCAAATGTGTCTGTAAAAATAAGGGACATCACGGCAATCTTAGGTTATTGGTGTAATAAAAATATAAAACTCACGCAATATGTTTTAGGTACAATTTGTTATAATGATATGAATTTAAATTGCATATGGCCACTCGACCTTAGACTATGACTGAGAAGATACGGCAAAATTGAGAATGGTCATTCCGAATCCGTTCTCTTATTTCTTCAAGCTGAACTAATTAATCGTACGAGATGATCGTTATCCAGAAATAGTGTAGAAAAAGGATTTATTTGCAACTGATAATGTAAAGTTGTATAATTCGACTTGATTTTAATGTTTTTATTTAAGTTTAATGTTTTGTCTTATTTTAATGTTTTTATTTAAGTTCTTAAGTTTGCTGCTCTAAATACACAATTATTTGAGATTTTTTTAATATTCCAGATTTATACTGATATTTTTTCAGCGATAAATCGAAGGCAGATATTGATATTTCTTTAAACATCGATATTTTCCCACACTAGCGCATCCCTAGCCGCCTGCCGACATGTCGTATATCCAACATTCTATTAATGCTCGCTAGAGATGTGTTCCCACTACTATTTGTACGTAAATTGGATCCCCAGATACAGAGCGCTTTTTAATAACATTGTCTCTTATGGATTGATTTTACTAAGAGATTTGCTGTACAGTGTATTGCAGACGAATAGGGCCAGCAAGGCGTGTAGCGTCTTTGCTTAGTGTGTCTTTTAAACTACACATAGTCAAATTATATTCAGACTTGATGATTGATTGATGTGATACCAATGTGAAATAAAAAATAATTGTTACTTAAAATTACCTGGTTACGGTTAAATAAATCGGTACTTACTTGCAACAATTTCCACGTAGTTCACTCACACTAGAAACAACGATTAAAATAATTTCTGTGAATAACTCAATAAACTAGTTGGAGCATGTTGGCGAAGTAGCTAATGTATGTGGGAAGGTAAGCAGCTAATAACTTTTTGATTTTATCAGATTAGATAATTATTTGGTTAGAGGTACCATCTGTACAGGAGAATGTAGCGCCATGCATGGGGCGTCATGCACCATACACTTTATCTTATTTTAATTTTTATTTTTATAAGGGGGTTTTGAACCCCCAAGGACATGACAACGCCATCGCACCTTATCACACGGACACGTGATCACTCCGTGTGTTTCATGATATTGTCGAAGAAGCAAAACTACTGCTGGACGACTATAGTCAATTTACATAATTTTGCGGCTGCATCTGACGTTGGTTTAAAGTATACTTTGGATCAGCCCCACGTCAAAGAGATTTAGTTTAAAGTATACTTGGGATCAGCCCCACGTCAAAGAGATTTAGTTTAAAGTATACTTTGGATCAGCCCCACGTCAAAGAGATTTAGTTTAAAGAATACTTTGGATCAGCCCTACGTCAAAGAGATTTAGCTTAAAGTATACTTTGGATCAGCCCTACGTCAAAGAGATTTAGCTTAAAGTATACTTTGGATCAGCCCTACGTCAAAGAGATATAGTTTAAAGTATACTTTGGATCAGCCCCACGTCAAAGAGATTTAGTTTAAAGTATACTTTGGATCAGCCCTACGTCAAAGAGATTTAGTTTAAAGTATACTTTGGATCAGCCCCACGTCAAAGAGATTTAGCTTAAATTCGTTCAGCGGTGATTCCCGTTCATCTTTATTCCTGACACATTAGCAAATGGTGCATATCTTCAGGTTTATTACATGTCAGACAGGAGAATCTACTTTTTTCATTACATATGCAAACTTTGCCCACGGATAGAGTCCGGATCTGAGTCTACAAGCTAACTTAATATAACTTCTACTTAACCTATAGTTTTCAAGTCGTGGCGAGCGCGGCAGCTCACCCAGCATGGATTTGTACCATATATCTTTTTCCTTAGAATTGTTTTCGAATTGAGATTTGCAGTCATTAAAAAATAACTTTCTAAATGTCGGTACTAGCTCCCATTAATCCGATAAATACTATAAGATAAAGCCTGATGTATTGCAATGAGGTCCAAAGACATTATTGTAGCTTCACAGTTAATTTTAAATTTGGCTCTCTGCTGTAGGGTTTGGTCATAAAATCCCGCACCAAATCCGAAGCTCCCTGTGGACCCGTCCGTATACTCATTGAACTCCGCAGCAGCGCCGCTTACTAATCAATTCGTACTATAACTAGTATTGGAATGTTGAACACTGTCCAGGTCTCTATCGATATGTTTTTAAATTCGATACCCGTAACCGAAATGTCTAAGTTGAACACATTCAAAATTCGAAATGAATTGATAGTAGATCTTGTCACGTCGTATAAGTTTTAATAAGTAAAGGTTTTCTTTTGGATTCCCAGTATCTTAAATTGCTCAAATCACTTAAATCTGCAATAAGATTGATAATCTCATCATTTACACAAGAATTTCAGATTATATTTATATGATAAATATTGCCTCTTTAGATACAACGCTCATATTTAGCTCGATCTCCATGACATGGATAGGAGAACTTTTAATAAAGTTTTTGTGTATGTGTTTTAGCACCAGAAGCATATAGAAAACACCCATAATCCATTCGGCTCCTAACTAATGCCAAGTATAGCTTACGCATGTGTTTTGTATGCACGCCCCATGTACAAGCGGCAGGCATTTTTAGGACATTTAGTGATTTAGAGCATTTTTCTAATATCTTATTAACATTTTTACTCCATCGCAGACTGCTATCCAACCATATTCCTAGGTATTTGATACATTCTAAGGAAGTAATGTTACACCCGTATACTTTTAGCTTTTACTTTTTCTCCTCCTTCCTCTACTGAAAACACAACAATTCGACTTAATAGGGGCTATAACTCTAAACCAATTACGTCAACTTAGGGACTATGGAATCAGGAGCGTATTGCAAAAGTCTTAAACATTAATTAATTTTCTTGTTTTTATAATACAAAACGAAATCGTCTGCACACTGAGACATAACTACGTCCGAGGTACTATACATAAAACCATAATGAATTTTATTTCTTTATATAAGGTAGTGCCATGCTGTATGCAGCGTCCTATGGGACGAGGTAGTGCTATGCATATACATGACACTGCATCTTCCTATGCAACGGAATTGGTCCCGCACGACCGGGGACCTCTCGCTCACTTGATGCCCCGGGGTCGCGTTTTGCGCGGTTTGTAAGTAGCTGGTGGTCCATGGGGGGGAGGCGCAGATTAGAGTTACCACGGTACGTGGCTTCATGAGTTACGGCTTCCTGGCAGACAGACAGCAAAGTCTTAGTAATAGGGAGTAGGTTTTTACCCTTTGGGTACTGAGCCCTAAAGAGCAAAAGACATGCCGCATGTAATTGGCTGTTGCGCAATATCGCCTTACCGTTAACAATGTCAAAGGAAAAACACATTGATATAAATTGTACGAGTGAACCTGCGGGGCCCTCGTGCCGCGGTACGGCCCCTTATCTCGGTAACGGAATACTGCCAGCGAAAACTACAAACTTTATCATCATTTACTGTAGTATAAACAAGCAGTTGGAGCCCTAGGAGGCCCATGGACATCCGCATAAGTGTTGTGCAGCCTCCTTAACCCTTTCCATCTGACGGAACTCGTGAACCGTACGAAATTCGACTGCTCACGAGCTGTCATTTCACGGCAGTATATATGGGAGGTGAACCCTTATGCTAGCCAATTCAGTTGCGATGCCGCATGGCATTACCTCGTCCCCTATACCTACTTCCTTTCATTATCATCGTGTCAGTGGACAGCTGCACAGCTGCACTTAATCTGCACTTTCCCTTGTCAGGGAACCCCAAGACTTTGAGGTCTCTGATCTCACCCTTTTAATTTAAAGTTGTTAGTACAACTTAATAACGCTGGTATTTCGCATTTGTGGCGTCCTGGCAGGAAAATATAGGTTCCCGAGCAGAAACGGGAAATCCATTTGATTATCATATTTTAACTAATCATTTCGTCCTCCTAGACCGAAAAAGTGAAGAGTGACATTTTTCAACACAGGGCACATCCTCAGTCTAACAGTCAGAGATGACAGATATACTCTTTACAAAACGTTTAAGTAGTAAAAACATAATTGCTACAATCTTACTCCCACGATAGGCGTGCATAAAGAAGTTTTACGTAAAAAAACTACTGCAATGCACTATGATTTAAAAAATTTGGAAGCACTTTAATTTTATCTGACACATCCTATTCACTTCAGATAAATGAGGAGCTCACTATTACTGTTCAACGGCTTATAAAGTTTGAGAGTCACTGTGTCAATGTGTTGCCGTGACGTCATAAACGCGTTTGTGCTAAATTTTGAGCAATAAATTTGAGTGTCCGGTCAACGGTTGCCTTCTATTGCTTTATTAGTGTATCGTTAAATTAACTAACCAATCGATATTGTGTTGGCGTTCGATATTGTGGCTACTATATCTGTCTGCCCGCGAGAAATGAACGCGTACGTGAAACTGATAGGAGCAATATCTAGGAAGGAAGGAATCTATTTCAGGAGGAGGTAGTGCCATGCTGTTTATTATTTAGTAGCGCCGGCTCCATTTAGTACCATAGGAGGATGTTTACATCCTCCTATGGTACTAAATGGAGCCGGCGCGACCGGGAATGTACCTCTCGCTCACATGATACCGCCGTGACAAAAAAGTGACATCTTCAGTGTCGCGTTTCGTGCTGTTTGTGAGTACCCGATGGCACCTTGGGGAGTGGGAAATTAGGGCAACGCATCGGCATAGTAATTATGTGCATGTTCATGGGCGGGGGTAGTCGTGAAAAGAGTCCCAGTGCTCGTTCGCCCCCTATTCTATAAAAAAATCCATGTGGGTTCTAGCAGTCCGCTACAGGACGATATGTTACAGGAGGTGCAGAGCACAAGTGTACTCTCATACATCCACCCGTGGCGGTGGACGCCGTGGGCGGAGAGAAGTTGTCACAGGATGGGGCACCGCCTGCTTCCTAGCTCAGGGCTACTGCGAATTGGATTAAAGCACTATTGCAGGGAAAGAAACCTGTGGCCTTATGATTCGTTGAGCAGTCGTGGCACTGGGGCTATTATTGCACTCGAATTGAACCTGACACCTCAGGCGGAGACAGTTGAGCCGAGGGTGATGATCGTTGTACTACTCTTATAGGAAGAGGGAGCTAAAGAGGGAGTGGAGTATCGCTCTTTGTGAGAAGAGGGGGCAAATAGCAACAGGAGGAGGCTTTACTTTTATGAGAAGAGGGGGCAGAAAGCAACAGGAGGCGCTTTTGGCGCACGGGGCAAGGGGCGAGGATGGGAACCTCACCCCACTGCACTGTCCCAAAGTCGATTGGGTTGTCCTGTGGTGCGGGACAACCACATCTGTAAAGGGCCGACCCTTTAGTGAGCTGACTAGTCGTCGAGGTGCCATGATGATTGTTGTTCCGGGACACCTCACCAAGATCGGCACTGATGGCACTCGCGGTGGTTTCTATGGATATTGAGTACTATAATGTGCCACGAGCCCCACACACCACTGGACCCCACCCAGGGCTAGTGAAGGCGCGTAAATGCGTCTCCCCGCGTCGACAAAAGGAAAGGGGGGACTGAGCAGCTATCGAGGTGCTGACTCATTAGTGGATTATCAGTAGATCATTAATAGTACCGGAGAAGTAATGGGGCAGTGACGCCGCGTAAATGCGCTTCCTCCCGTCACCATAAAAAGTAAACCCGGTATAACGTGGCGCGTGAATGAATCCGTTTGAATGAGATACGAACTGGATTCAGACCTACGCGTTTTTGGCGCGAATAAAAGTTGTGTTTGTATACACGAGGAATATTTCTGTAGTTTCGCATTAATTTAATGCGTTTTTACAATAATATTAGCGCTGGCCTATTTACTATAGCGATGTGTACAACGGCCAAACTGTACCGACGCATTCACGGTCTACGGTCATAACAGAGACCAGTATATGTGCGAAAGAGAAATAATTTTATAGCGTAGATGGACTAACAAGGAATTGGAGCCAATTGGTGACTACTTATGCTTAGTAACATCCACATGGTTAATGGTTATGCAGACGCGTTGCCTTCCGTTACCCTTCCCTCCAGTGAGTCACCGAATACTCGCAAACAGCACTAAATATGACGACATACCCATCACTTCTGGCGATATCGCCTTTTTTGGCCCAGCAATAGTGAAGACTATTATATACTTAAATGTTAACAGAAACACTAAATCTGGTTGTCTGTGAGTCGGTTTGCGGGCGATTTAGTGTAGCGTTATAAAGGTTCTCTATTTGACCTGTGTACGCATCGCCCGATGGACTAAAGCAGACGAATTGTTACGCTCTCTCGCTCGCAGGCTCCGCCCGTTCGATACATTACTATGACTCAGAACGTTACCATGGCTCATATTTTTTCATGTAGCTGCGTTATTAATTTACAAGACGTTTAAACATCAAACCTGAATGTTGTACATCCGCCACAATAAGCTTTTTCATTTGACAACTTACAGAATGAAATAATTATGAGTGTAAAGTCGTATGAAGCAGTACCAATCCTAATACCAGTTGATAGCCTCGTAACGCTTCATCGTGCCTGAGTTGCTGGCGTGTCCTACGCACATTTTTCTATACAATGATCTTCAAGTCGCATAACGGAGCTGACGCACACTGTTGTGCTTCCACTTCAATGCTCAGATAACATTAGGATACAATTTATGTTATCTGAGTACTGAACCCCCAGACAGTAGCCAACTATTTCACAGTAACACCGTCTACCCACCGACAGTCCCCTCTCTTTTTGCTGTCTCCACAAAACTCGCAAGTAGTTGTAATGACGGCTATTAAAACTTTACTTTAATGCTTCAAAAACTTTGTTTGGTACTTTCTGGAGATAACATTGTGGGAGTGGGGCGGTTGATATTAAGGAGATATGGGGAGTTGAATCTACGAGGACTTGCTTTTATAAAAAGGTGCAAACAAGGCCGTTACAGTAGATATCAGGAGGGTTACAGATTAAAGCTGTACGACCCTCCACTGGGCCATCGAGAACTCAAACGAACAGTATCAGTTAGCGAGAGATACCTGCCTCCCAGGTGGTGTCTACCCACTCCGGTCGCAGTGCAGCACGGTACTGCCTCTCAAGCCATAGCTTCTCCCACAACGCAGTAGATTTTGTATAAATAAACCTGAATTTAATCCGTAACACTAGACTAACCATAGAGAAATTGTGTTATAACGGTACCTTGCTGACTGGACGTTTAAACTGTAACCAATAAAACGTATGTTGTAACCAACTAAACTATAGACAAAGGAACTCCTTAGAACTTGCGCTCTACAAGGCTTTGCCAAAACTTTATAAGGAAACTACTTATGCCTTGCGTTACATTTAACAAGTACACCGATTCTGCAAAGGCGCAGGTAGAAATAAAACAGGAAAATATATGCACGTCTTGTGAAGATGTGAAATAATAGGACACATCTGGAAATCCGCTGCACAAACACCGCGAAACTGTTTTCGTGTCCGGGCCGCAGTGCTCGGATAAACACGCGCTGTTACTGGTGCAACCCTGGCAACTCTAGAAGTTTCCAGTCGGATAGTGGGCGTCTAATGACGATAGTCATAACGGATGCGGCTCCAGCTGTGGGCCCTTCAGCTGGCGTCAATACTACATGCAAGCACTTTCGTCAGAAATATAAAAAGATATACAATGGGGTGCCAAAGCGACGCGTCGAGACGTGCATAGCATTATAGAATCGACGTAGGATCGAAGGGACTCTAATTTTTTTAATTTTATAAGGGGATAAACGAGAATTCGAGGCCCTTTATGACTACGGACGCCATAGACATCCACATAATTATTGTACAGGCTTTTTGATCCCCTTCCAGTAGTAGCACAAAAATATGCCACATCATAACCACAGTTTAGATACTCGTGGAAAAAGGTCAGAGAGCCTTGGTCGAGAATACTACAAATATAAAACGAAAGGGCCTGCCGTAACTACGTACAGTTTATTTCCACGCATCGTCTAAGCGGTTCTTTAAATCATTAAAGCGTACGCCACATATTTGGGAGCCGCAGGCCGCCGCGCGGGCGCGCACTCCTCCTTAGGTGACGAGCAACGTAAAGTTGTGATAGAATTGTTGAGAGATCGACAGCTGTGACACGGAACAAAACAGCTATAAAAAGAAGTAAATGTATTCTCACTAATATTATATAGAGGAAACATATTTTTAATTTTATTTTAATAGCTCTATGTTTACGGAAGGGTCCAGTGCAGACGTGAGCACCTGGTCCCCGCGCCCCGTCTCTTAAGAGCAGCTCACGCGCGGCAATTTAAATTGGCCATGTATTTTCGTGGGGGCTGGGCTATAAAAAACAATTGATTGTTAGTTTGTTTATTAATATTTTGTTTACTAATTAACTACTCTACGGATTTCAAACCTCTTTTACCGCTAGGATTCTACGTCATCGGCACTGCACATAGGCTATATAATCTCTAAAACGTTGAAGATCATTGTGAAATCATCGATAGTTAAAGGTGTGGTGTGAAACGTTTTGACATCTTTTAAATCGGTCCGCTAGCTACGGAGCCTATTCAATGCAAGTAATAAATCCTTATCGCGCTGCGGCAGAAATTATGTATTATATAAGTGAAGTAGCCGTCGCGGCAGACGTTGTTCTGTCATAAATGAATTATTTGTCATGTGCTAACGTGTCATGTTTACGAGACTGAAATTAAAATTTATTGTATTTTTGCAACTCAATGAATATTTTCCATTTTTTATGTGTTATCATTATACACTTTTATACATATCGTACCGCATGAGATTGTTGTACACGGTGTTTTTATACATATCGTACCGCTTGAGATTGTTGTACACGGTGTTTGTATACATATCGTACCGCCTGAGATTGTTGTACACGGTGTTTTTATACATATCGTACGGCATGAGATTGTTGTACACGGTGTTTTTATACGTATCGTACCGCATGAGATTGTTTTATACGGTGTTTTTATACATATCGTACCGCATGAGATTGTTGTACACGGTGTTTTTATACATATCGTACCGCATGAGATTGTTATACACGGTGTTTTTATACATATCGTACCGCATGAGATTGTTGTACACGGTGTTTTTATACATATCGTACCGCATGAGATTGTTGCACACGGTGTTTTTATTTAACTCTTCTTTTTTATAATTAATAAACTTAATAATTACTCTGCGTCCAAATAAATAAAATAAAATAAACATTTGAAAAAGGAAAATTGCTACAATGTCCCATTGGAGGGGAGGTCGAAAGGACAGCCCTCCCTCTGTATTATATGCGTGTACTCACGGACATCGCTAGTCATCAAATACAAGCTCGTTTGTCCCCTACAATAGATGTAAACAGAAATACTTAACAATTCTCATCTCATAATGTTTAACGTCGCGTCTTAATTCTCGGAGTAAACTCGCATAAAATTGTTTTAATTAAAAATGTTATAAAGTCGCGCTGCGTCCGCGCGTCACGCGCTACTACATTGAACATTACGAGCTGCATTCAAAGAACGAGACGTCAACCAGACATGCTAATGAATCTTCAGTTAAATACTACAGTAATGGCGGAGGTTATATCAGCTAGCGCCAGTAACTCAGATTAGTGATGACATTTACCAGCTTAGGACATTATCATCAGTATCAGTATCATGCATTGAGCCCCCCCCCCTGTAAAGTAACAGGTATGCTGTTGCCCCTCGTGCGGTTTGTGAGTACCAGGGGAGGAGGGAAGGAGTACATGGCATCTGCATGGCAATTATGCGCATGTCTGGTTCCCCACCATACAAAAAGATTGAGGTCCCCGTTATCCATCCCATTCAATTCTGTAAAAACGAGCGAACGAGCAGTCGGAGCTATTTGGAGAGTACCGACACGAATGCGCACACTTTGTTGCAATTTGATGATGTGGTTTGCCTTTTATCATGTGAATGTTGAAGAAAAAAGAACAAAATGTAAAAAAAACTTACAAAAAGAAATGAAATGCCACACAAACATTTAATGTGATACGTTGCCAAGCCGAGACTTAACATTGTACTGTGAAAAGTTGTCAGATCGCAAGTGGAGCCAGGCCGCTAGTGCTAGACGCCCAGACCATATAAACTCTAATTCCACAGACTGTATGTCGTAATCAAAAGACTGGTTCTGTTATGTTCACGTTGATGCGACTATAAGATGAGAAATTAATACAACTTTCATTACTTTACTAATAGTTCCTATAATGTAAGAGTAATCAAGCCACGAAATTCGACAACTTTTGTTCGGATTTGGAGTTTTGCTGTGGAAGCGAAGAGAATCCCCATACACCTTCGTCGGATTGATATGACTGCTCCTTGAGCGATGAGACTAGGTTTGCTGTCGAAAGAGGGAACGACCTCCCTCCTTTCTCCAGCAGGTAGGAGAGATGCATCCCGTATGGGAGTGTATGTATAGCTAACTTAAATATGATTGTTTAAGAAATTAGGACGCCGAGATTTTGGGCGCATATTTTAGGAGCTCGGCTCCACTTGTAATCTGCCAACTTTTGACAGTGCGATCTTAGGTCTCGTCTTGGCACCATTTTACAAGAAAAATTTTCTTGTGCGTTAAGAATTTTTATCTAAATATGTTTCAAAGTTTTCATCAGTGCAAACATGTAAGAATCGGGATCTCAGAGTTTACGTACCTTTTTAGTATCGAAAGCTCTAGACCGTGACGTGGGCTCTCATGACGAAACGGTTAGGTTTAAAAACAAATAAGGTATTCTTTACACCACAAAATTAAGACTGAGCAATAGAGAACCTAGGTTCAGACGGAATATGAAGATATGAGATTATGTAAATAAGCATCTACGTTAGCACACAAAATAAATTGCCGAGCGTGTGCAGTGTGGCTGGACAACAGAACTTAGTTCGAAAGTTTGCCTTCTTATGATTCATTCTTCTTTTCTTCTTTTTTTTTCTTACCAATCTTTTTTTAAAGAAGCAAGCTAACACTCTACGCTTTTATGAGTACCGATGTCCATAAACATCCACTTAATTTTTATACAGACGTGTTGCCTCCTCTCCTTCTCTCGAAGGGCCACTGCTGTCAGTTTGCGCCGGTGTAACGCGCAGGAGAGTACATCTCCGGCCGAGGCTACTCAACTGGGCTGTATCGCGTTAAACAAACTAAAGTATCCACAGATTTCACGTAGACAAAACTCTAAATATACTATATAGGTCTTAAATATCCGATCCCCATACAATTTCCACATACTACCCTGTTAGGCGGTATGTGGAAATATGGTATGGAAGACTAGACAGATAAATCATTGTGTTCCGCCACATTTTGAATTGGTTAAAACATTTCATTTGTCTAATGTCATTGTTTCGTTACAATCCATTAGTGTACTGCGTATGCTTATGTCTGTGTGCATTAGTGTGGGAGACAGCCCGGGCCCATATCGGCTTTAAAAGCCGATAAGCCCGAGTGATGTGGGGGGTACCGGTAATGTTGGCAGAAAAATTTAACTAAAAAGTAATAACCGTCATTTCCGTTGCGTAGCCGATTCAAAAGGAAATAAATACTAAACGGATTTAGATGAAATTTGGTACTGATATTGATTACAATCTGAAATAACACACAGCATTTCTGAAACAACAAAAATAATATCCCGAAGAACGACGACGAAACCGCGGGGAAAAGCCAGTAATACTAATGTGCTAATGTTATTTATGCGTAAGTTTGTATGTATGTTATTATTCTTTCTAAGCTGGCATACATACACATACAAACACATGCCAACTGGTGAGACATTTTCATCACTCATAGACGTAAAACATTGTAGTTGGTAATGTCAAATAAAAATATAAAGTAGCGTCAAAGAAAACGCAAAGATATTAATTTCGCATATTTTGGTCACCGTAGTCTCTCCGTGGTGAGCGGTGCAGGCGCGTCACCGTCTATGGCTTAGCAATGGCTTAGGCGTAACTGCTAATATGAGCTTAAGCGTAACTGCTAATCAATGCATTTATTAATTTGTAATGTAAAAAATATTAACTCTTGAATAAACAAATAAATTTATATACTTTTTTACAAATAATTTATTTTTCACTTTACATTTACTATCGGTTTCGACTTATCATCATCAGGTAAATAAAAATTCTTATGATGATAAGTGAAAAATAAATTATTTGCGGAAATAGTATAAAAAAATATTTATTTATTCTAGTGTCAACATGAATTTTCATCAAGAAGTGACTATACATTCAATCAACTATATCTAAAAAATTACATTATATTTGATGTGACCTTGGGATAGATTTACAGTGACACTTGGAATAGACGCGGATGAAACCACGCGGCACAGCTAGTAGTAGTAGATTAGTATATTATCCTGACGCACTGACTGATATCTAACTAGACCAATAAAGATACCACTTATATAGGATTTGAAAAAAAACTTTATGTTGACGCGATAGATGTAATAAAAAAAATCTGAATTTCAAAATGGATATGGTTGGGTGCAACCCTTCGCTGGTAATCCAGTGACAAACTTATTATAATGAAACACCTCAAAACTACAAGTATTCTATCGGCACAACTAAATAATTATACATTTTTGGGTAGTCTTAACAACTTGCGTCATCGGGATATCTGTGACCGCGACGCGAGTGCACTTGTGTCTGCGCAAACCCTTGTGTGCTATAATAAGTCCCGCGCAGGTGGCTCGTGTCAACAGGATGCTGTAGCCGAAACTCGACTAGGACGACATGTTATTATCTATCACCCCGGTCCAACCGCGGCCATTGCGCCAGGTGACAGACTGAAACGTCTTAAATAACTAAATAAAGGGCGCACTATGGAAGTAAACTTGTTAAAGTATTATTGTTATCAATTTGCCACACGTCCCATGACACCAGTGCTGAGCGGAACCAACACAACACTAGCATTACAATTTCCAACGCATTCCACACAACTGGTCTCCTCTCATCCATGAACTCCTAGTACACTCATATTTTGGTCCTAACAGAAATAACCTTCGCTATGCAACACATCAAAGGTTTGGCTTGTAGCCACGTTGTCAACACACCCACGGTCAGACAACGCGACGCATTATCCACTGTGACACCTCGTGCTAAGTTTTATAATCCTTTGTACGTTTATTACGTTGATATCGAAGCGTTACAGACCGTATTGTAAAGGAGTTGGGTAGACACATTTGATAATTACTTTGTTCTGACAACTCAATATATCGACGCTAAGTATTGCCGCGGGCTGATGATTATGACTGATGACAAATACCGATTAAGGGATAAAATGAACAGAGATGGAATAAAAAAGTAGTTTTTTGGCTTTGGTCTCATTCACTTGACGTATGGGCTCAGTTGGAACCGTTAGGTCTGACGCGTTACAACAGCGGTCGCGGGTTCACAGCCCGTCCAGGTATTGTTTATTGAATGTGTATTTCTCTGTATCATCTAAAATGTTTATAAAATTTCTTAAAGCTATAAAAAAGTTAACTAATATTATTAAATAGGAAAGTTTCGAAGTTTATATAGATGTTGCTACATACGCCTAAGAATAACAGATATGCTATAGATATTCCCATGAGCCGCACTAAACACGACACCACAGCCAGCATGTGACGCTGATGTTATGTGAAGCAGATCCCTCCACGGTCTACTGCCTATATCCAGCTGCAAAACAGTAATGTTCACCAAGTTATATTTGCACGCATATGCACTTATTTTGTATGAACCAAACTACAAACATATATTTGTAATGGTTTTTCTCTATGATATAACTACAAATTACTACATGGATTGAAAGGTACTCGGCCTAACACAGGTTCATTCATTCTGAAAATTACCCACATTGTGTGTTTAGTTTAGTGCAGACTAGTTAATTGTATGAAGTTGGAAACGTGTGCGATAATTAGTTGTTATTTTATACATTTTTTAACAAGGCAATCGGACATAGTTTCTACAAGTGGAGCCAATCGAGCAGCGTGCCGTCATTAAGTACCTTCATAAGAAGGAGCTATCACCGTAAGCCATCCACGATTATGTGGTCAGTACTTTTGAATATTCTGTTCTGTCTTATTCATCCGTCAAAAGTGGATAGCGTGGTAGACTGTGAAAAATGAAACCCGCTCTTCGATGGCGGCCTTCGATGTCCACTATTGACGAGAATATTAACAAAGTAATGGATTTAATTATGGGAGATCGCAGGTTAAAAATTAGAGAGATAACCGAGACGGCATCTTTTATGAACGAATCAGAACATCATAGTCCACGAATAGGGTTTCCACAATGTATCCGCGACTACTTGTAGTTGAACAAAGAGGACGCTATTGACCATTTCGTGCGGTTGTCTGGAGTTATTTGTGGCCGATGCAGATGATTATTTGTGGCCGATGCAGATGATTATTTGTGGCCGATGCAGATGATTATTTGTGGCCGATGCAGATGATTATTTGTGGCCGTTGCAGATGATTATTTGTGGCCGTTGCAGATGATTATTTGTGGCCGTTGCAGATGATTATTTGTTCCGCTTTACAGTTACAGTGAAAGAAACTTGGGTTCACTACCGTATGACAGAAACAAAATAACAATCGAACCAGTGGAGAAGACCTGGTTCACCACCCACTAAACAGGCTAAAGCGATTTTGTAGGCAAATAAGGTAATGGCTTCAGTATTCTGGGACTCGATGTCTGTGACTATGATTCATTCTCTTGAAAAGGGTCAGGCCATAAACTCTGCTTAATACCGTGTCTTACCACGTCGTTTACGAGAGGAAATAAAAGAAAAGAATGCTCAGAAGAAGAGTCTTGTATAAAGATGACGCACGTCTGTGCAATCAATGGCTGAAATCCACAATTGTGGCTTTGAGCTATTACCACATCCGCCTTATTTACCTGATGTGTCACCGTCAGACATCTTTCTGTTCCCTAACTTATAAGGGCACTTGGGTGGTCTAAAGTTTTCGACAAACGACGAGGTCAAAACAGCAGTAGACGCATATTGTTATTATGTAGACAAATAAAAATATAATTGATTTGGTATGCGCTCCTTGGTCCAGCCGAATACTTTGCAATCTACCTCAGTACCAGTGTTCCTGTATGTGTATGGTATTGTAATTTCTTAATTATTGTCAAATTTTACGATACACCACTGCGACGTAGCCTGTAAGTTTTACAGACAGACATAAAGACAGACGGACAACATGATCCTACAAAAGTACTAAGTATGAGGTAGCGCCTTGCTGAAATGCAGCTAAGTTGGTCCGGCACGGCCGGAGAGGTCCTCTTGTGTATATATGTAATACTGCCGTAAGGTGATAGCTATGTGAGTAACCGTTAGAGGGGAGGAGAAAAGGAGGTAAAGAACACATGTGAATAGCAAGCATGCGAATGTATATGGGTGTCGGTAATCATCCAAAGTCTGCGGCTGCCCATTTTATCCCCTTTAATTAAAACAGCCATTTCTTCTTACTACATGCTCAATCCAGTTAACATGTTTAATGAATATTTTATCGTGATAACGTCTTGTAAATCTATAAACCTAACTGCACGCACGAAAAAGCATGACGTCATAGTAACATCCAGAGTCTTAATAATGTTCCGAATGAGTAGACCATGCGAGCGAATAAAAAATCCTCTCTATCACTCCATCGGGCGATGCGGTCACAGATCAATTAGAGAACCGTTATTCTTCTTCTGTATGGCGACTTACAGACAACCAGTACTTTTATAAAACTATCTATAATGTGTTCGTAAGCTGTCACAAATGAAGTACTCAATGGGTCATATTCCGTTTGGCCTACAGTAAATGACAGCTGTCCGCGGCCGCTGCTGGGACGAGCTCTCCGCACGAGAGAAAATGGACCGAATATTTCTGTGTGCACCAGCGCACTCACAACAGGGTCCCGGCACGGTGCGCGGTACAGAGAGGCGCAGCACACTCTACTGTCACTACGTACTTGTATTTTTATAGTATAGGGAGGACAAACGAGCATTCAGTGTCTTTTGAAGTCTACTCTATGTCGATGCGTTGTCCTCCTTTCCTTCTCTCTGCCCCCCTCCACCGGCTACTCACAAACCGCACGAAACGCATCGCCGATGATGTCACTGTATCATGTGAGTGAGAGATGCCGCCCCGATCGTGCCAGCCCAGTTCCGATACTAGGGATTATACTTTCGATGTCTTATAACAGTCCGAAGTCCCACTCGGGAGTCCCTTCAGGGCGTGGGCACACCAGCCACTTCCTCGCTCCGGTCTGTTCATACCAGTTGACTATCTCAACACATTTTGGTACGATCCGGGACTTAAACAGAACCCAATCTGTGGTTGAATCTTACCATGACACCAACGGCGTACTACATTTAATCATTTAAAAAAGCTTTTAATGAACGTTTATGCAGTAATGGATCAGACTTGGGTCTTGGACACTGTTCACAGTTGCCAGCAATCCTTGTTATATCAATGACCGATGAGATCCGTCCCGGCTGTGCTCAGATCAGGTCTGGCATTAACCGGTGCCAGGTTTACTTGCTGACGTTCCAAAAGTAAATCAAGATTTTTATAATTCAATTTAGAACAAAAACATTTTCTTTTAATTTACGAGCGCCAGCACAGAAGGCGGGTGTGCTACACATTCCCGCACACATGGCAGAGACAGAAATATATAGGTGATTACGGACAATTAATTAGCGAATTCCTGTTGTTTGTGTGTCAGCGCTAAATGCCAGGCGTCTGGCGAGTTGCCAGCGGGCGGCGGCTGATGATGATTAATGTGATGTCTGTACACGCAGAATCTATCAGCAATGTATCAAATGTAGTGTAGAGAATATTTAGAGGTGACATGCTTGAATGACCTGGACCTTATTATGTTCAACTCGAAGCTCCTGGTCCAGCATAGGCTCCTGGTCACCTGATTACTGAGCTAAGGGTCAAATGAGCATAAAAGTATAGTTTCTTGAGTTGCTACCGCATTGGGGCCAGCACGTACCTAAATCCCATATGACGCTGCCTTAATATGTCACATATGATATCGTATTTCATGCGGGTTGAGTTTCCGGTTCCCCACTGGAGGGTATCACGAGGGCAACATAAAAATACACGTTACTATCAAATTATATACAAATACTCTATGGAATTTAATTTGTTGGCATTGGCCAACAAATTAAATTTATGACAGAACAACGTCTGTTGGAATAGCTACTTGTTAACAATTTCTGCAGCTAAATAAGGATTTATTTTGAAATATCTTTCACATTCTAATGACATTATCGAAGTTTTCATAATCATCAAGGCGTTTAAGAAAATATTATATGGCATACATTTACCACGGGTAATGTAGGATTTTAGTGAAAAAGAGTTTTTCAAATCGGTCCTGTAGTTTTGGAGGCTGTTCAATGCAAAGAAACAATCAATCAAATGTTTCGTCTTTGTAATGTTAGTATAGATGCTAAGAATGGCAGATGAAACCGCGACAGCCGCACTGCCACTATGCGGAGATATCCCGCAGGTGAAAGGTACCACGTGTGCCAGCCGGCTACTAAATGTCTTGTATTTATTGTTCGCTTACTGTCTCTACAATAAAAAGACTTTGTGAATCCCTTAGGTCAGAGGTGGATATTTATAGTCTACTTAACCAGTGTCCCGGCCATATAAACTGCCTCTGGCACTCCATCGGGCACTCGCCGTCCCTGGAGCAATCATCCCGGCGCAGAGCACCGAAGTAACGTTAAGTCAAATTTTACGGCGGCAAAACCTTACGCATGTAGTAAATTGAAGCCATTTTTATACTAAATTTCTTATAGTACAAGCTATCCGCTCCGGCTTCACTCGTGAATAATAGGGTCCGACTTATCGAATCAAATTTTATTGGTGAAAACTGCATTAAAAATTGTTCCGTAGACTTTGAGAAAATTTATCACATACAGACTTTGGGGATTATTTTTTGTAATATTTACGAATAAGGCGGCAAACAAGACTGAATATTTTGACGATTAACGTCAGCCTTAAACATCCGAACAATGTGAGGCGAAACAGGCGCATTCCCGTCTTATACTCTATTATCACCATGGGTCACAAGAACTCACAAACCGCAAATTTGGCATCTCATCAACGACAACACTCACGGCGCCCGCATTGCTACCGAATACACACTCTATTTGTTATACCCGTACGACGTAGCATTTCCCCGCGACGCCAAAAAATGCAGTCAGGCCAGGAACACTTATGCTAATAAAATGTGTAGCTGCTTAGCTCCTGATATATAAACTGCAACATTCTTCACACGTGGTCTGCGAAGTGGGCGACACCTGGTGCGAATACATAGCGCGTGACACACAATATCGATGGTGTGAAACGCGTGATATTGCCAGAACATCACTCATACTGTTATCGCGGCGCAAATGGGCCTTGTCGCGGGTAGCCGTCAGTAAAGGAGACTTTACAAACGTGGACACGACGCGCGACTGACTTCTTGAAGTGCGTCATGCTCAGTGTTCCTCAAAACGCCGTACCCGTCATAGGTACAGCGGCCATCGTGTAGCGATGGAGGAGTTCACTGTAACATCGACTGCGTGAACCGAGAGCCCGCAGTCGGAGGGCCCGCATATATTTACTCTGTAATATCCGATAGTAAACATTTTAACACTTAAGATAATGTTTAATACTTAATGTATTCGCTACTTTTTATTGTTCGATGTTAACATTGTTTTTGTTGTTAATATTTCTTTTTCGAGGAATATTTAATGATTTATGATAACTTGCTTCTCCCCAACAGGTTATCATATTTGAACCTACAAAAATGTAACATTTTTGTACTCATTTGATTGCAATAAAATTTGATGCTTGATATGTTTGGATCGACTAGGTAAACATTCTAGTGATATCAACTATGCTACGGCCGCTACATGATGGTACCGCTTTTATAGTCCCTGTACTAATGCTTTAGCTCCAATACAGACGAATCTGTACGATATTTCTAAAGAAATTTCTGTCGCCCATATTGTATGGCATGAAAGGGCGATGCCGCCGAAGTTTCAGATTGTCGGGCTCTCACAACTGCGAATTATGCTAAATGAGCAAAGGACGGTGGCACATCTGTATTATGGTATTATGTATTATGGTATTATGTATATGTATTATGGTATGTCTATGGGCGTTGGTACTTGACAAAAGATACGACTGTTCATTTGCTCCTGAAACTGTGTTGAAACAGTAACGATGATCGTAGCGCTTTACGCTTTTACTTCGCTTACATGTTTTTTTTGCACCTTTCACTAATGTCGCTGATATAAACATACTATTTTCGTTACATTTGGAAAAAGTAGGTAACTATTTCTCGCCACCATGGTTCAAACCTTGTCGTGGCGGTGGGGCTCAGTGGCCTGGGGTGATCCGAGACAACTTGGGCGAAGCTAATTGAACTGAGGAGGTGTATGTTCTTTGTAACCCTCTTATAAGAAGAGGGCACTAAATAGCAGGAGGAGGAGGCGCTTTTTGTACCCTTCTTATAAGAAAAGGGGACAAAAGAGAAATAAAACAATGAGGTGGCGTTATTGCGAACGGGGCAAGGGGCGAGGATGGGAACCTCACCCCATTGCACCGTCCCAAATTTGGTGGGGTTGTTCTGTGGTGCGGACAACCCCAGCTGTGGTGGCGTCGGTTCCTTAAGGGGCTGACTAGCCGTAGAAGTGCCCGGATGATTTGCTGTTCCGGGGCACCTCATCAAAGGCGGCACTGATGGCACTCGCGCTGGTTTTTGTGGGTATTCGGCACTGGATCCCACCCAAGGCCAGTGAAGGCGCGTAAATGTGTTTCCCCGCGTCAACAGAAGAAAAAGGTAACTATTTCTCAGTAGAATGTACACGGACCTTTACAGTGCATAGTAATTATAATTTCAAAACGAACTTGCGAACATTTGTTTAAAGAGTAAATGACAGATTTGATAGAGTGGTTCATTAATATGGAACCGAGCAAAGCGCAGACAGAGGTCAGCCGGTCACCGGTGGCGCGGCGTCCATGTGATGACATGATATGGCTTAATTAGCGCCATGAGACACGCCAGCCGGTCAAATACGAGCCGGGCTCACACGCCAAGAGGTCCGCATTGAAGGTGCGACTTTGACAGCTGGTAAAGCCAGATATTTGCGGTAAGTTTTAGGTAAAGGTAGTGCCATGCGGCATAGGAGGAGGCAGTGCCATACATGGTGAATGACACTACATCCTCCTATGCAACGGAATTGGGCCGGCACGACCGGGGAGGTACCTCTTGCTCGCATAATACCGCCGTAAGGTGACATTTTCAGTGTAGCGTTTCGTGCGGTTGTGAGTAGCCGGTGGCCCATGGAGGGGTGGAAAGGGAGGGCGACGCATCGGCATAGTTATTATGTGGATGATCATGGGCGTTGGTAGTCGTCTCCGATTCCTCGTTTGCCTCCCTGTTGTAAACAAATTGTTAACGATATTGTCACGAGTATATGTATTCGCTGCCGAATTATTCATTTTGTATGAAACGAACGCAAACATAAATTTGCAATGGATTTTTCCATGATTTAATTATAATTTACCAATTTTCAGACTAATGCCTCTACTTATCCCTGATGCAAGTTCGCACCTTTTGTCAACATTTTTAAATCTAGGCAAACAAGCAATCGGACCCTTTTGACGTCTTCCAACGCCCACGGACATTTGAGTTATTGATTATTGACCACATTGTTGATGACATGCAGAACATGCGTCGCTTTCCTTTCTTCCCCCCTCCAACGGGCCACTCAATATATTTTGATTTCCGTGCGAACTTCAAAGTAAGGGCATAAACAAGTGAATCTTTTGATTGAGTTGACTTTTCTATTCTTTAAAATATTACAGGGTGAAGTGTTCAACATGCATCTCAGCTCGATCATGCCAAGTGTTCCCGTGTAAGAGATCTTGACAGACAGACAGACAGACAGACGGACCACAAAATAATCCCAAGTATAAGGATTCCATTGGTGGAGAACGAATGCCAGATGGGCCAGTAAGGTTCTGGAGTAGAGGCCGCGTTTAGGAAAACGAAGTGTTGGTCGACCGTTCACCAGGTGGGAAGACGATCTCCGTGCAGTGGCCGGTCCGGGATGGATGCGAGTAGCAGGAGACCGTCGTCTTGGCGTTCATTGGAAGAGCATGTCAAGCAGTGGACCGATAATGGCAGATAATGGTGAAAAATGATGATAAGAATTCCGTTTTTCCTTTTGAGCTGAACACCTCCAACAAGGGTTGTCAGCGACTAGAAATGTAAGACAAAAACAAAAGGGCCCGCAAGGTCGCGACCTTACATTAAACAAGTAATGTAAGTTGTTTCAGTTACGCTGAGTGCGTTGTTGTGTCGGCACCCGCGCGGGTGACTGTGCACTGGCAGCGGGGTGCGAATACTTTCCGCTTGGGACAGCCCTATTGTGTATCATCATCATCATCATAATTGTTGATTCTAGAAAGAAACAATTACAAGAGACTTTGTACAGTACAATGGGAAGACTCTCTCAAGGGGCAACGGACATTCATACACCACACGAAACAATTACAAGAGACTTTGTACAGTACAATGGGAAGACTCTTTCAAGGGGCAACGGACATTCATACACCACACGGAACACCAGTGCATTGTTCACCATATGGCGTCGTAGTGTGAGCGAGGGTACCCGGTCGTCCCACCCGTTCAAGCTGCAATGTAGCAAAGGAAGAACTGAATCGTTGATTAAGAGGTTGTACAAATAATTGAGAATTGAAAACTTATATTAGATTTAAATATGGTTGAGAAACAATCGTAAGAACGTCTTTTTCCTATCTTTATCATATCAGATGACATCAGGGCCCGCTACCTAATCAAGGCATCTGACGAGGCCGCCAGTTCTTACAAGGAGCAACTGCCATTCGATCTCTGCAACCCACAAAAATAAAACTCGTTGGTACACGGCTGGGAACCTCGACCACCCGAGTGGTAGGCCGTAGCGCTAACCACTAAATCACAATCTGTGAAAACAACAAACAGAAAAATGATGACCTGACTTGTGGTGCTCTCTGGAGGAGGTCTGTGTCCAGCTGTGGACGGTTTCTGGCTGCCGATGATGACGATGAGAAACAATCGTATTGTCCGCTCGCGCTTGGACGCGAGTAGCAACGGCTTCATTCGGATTTGCATTTACTAAAAGAGAGCCGTTTACATCGTCTTTTGAACCTGTTTTATTACACAAGGGGACAAAGACAAATGAAGTCCATTAACATTCACTCGGTTAATAATTAAGTAGCTGCATCGCCCGGCTATATGTACATTTTTATGAGATAGCGGTTGCTCCTTTGCACGAGCAGGTAGTAGTGACTACCGCCGCCCATAGATATCTGCAAGACTAGGCGTCTTACAGACCGTTGCCGGCCTTTAAAGAATACGTATGCTCTTCTCTTGAAGACATCGTGAGGCAGCTGGTTCCACCGTACAGTGGTGCACGGTAAAAAGTGGCGTTTAAACCGCACTGTTATTATTTTACGGACATCAAGGTGATGGGCGTGGAACTTGGAGTTCCGTTGCGATGTCCGAAGATGGAATTTTGCTGCTGGAATTAAGCCGTACATTCCTCGGACCACACTCCTCATAGATCATACGGCAACAGACGCATAGTGAACCGAAATCCCTTCGTAGGAGCAAAGAATCGAGTTGTCCGGAAATAATTTAGTCGTAAACGATTCGAGTCGCTGTACATTGTATGCGGTCAAATGAAACGAGCTGATATTGCGGGGCCTCTACCCACAGGTGGGAGCACTCCATATGCGTTGGACCTGCGCCTTATAAAGCTGCAGCCGATGGGCTGGATTGAAGTGCTGATTCGCCCTATTGAGCACGCCCAGCTTTTTATGCTTTCGTTTCCAAACGACCGCGGAACTGTACGTTATTCGATGTGTCGACACCAAGTATTCCGATACTAGCTGGGGCCGATAGGTAGATGTTCTGAAATCGAGAAGATACGACAAAGGTGACTTTTTAGCGGTAAACGCGCATACCTGTGTCTTATGGGGGTTGAATTGGACTAAGTTTAGTCGGCCCCATTCCGAGACATTGGATAACAAATTCTCGAAGACAACAGGTTTGTTCCGATACTCGTCTATATGCTCCCGGGAAATATTGGCAGAACCAGTGTATAAAGAATCCCCAGTACTATCATCTGCGTAACAATGAAGGTCTACTAGGTCACTAGTTTGCAGTATGTCTTTGATATGCAGAAGAAACAGCATAGGAGAGAAAACACAGCCTTGGCGGAACGCCAGCGTTGACAAATTTAAGGGCAGAGCATGCGCCGTCAACCACGACCTTGATGCTGCGGTTTGTCAGGACGCTAGTTATCCAATCGCATAATCTTCCGCGAAGTCTGTATGATTAAAGCTTCGAAAGAAGCGCTTTGTGCCAAACTCGCTCAAAGGCCTTCGCTACATCCAGACTAACCGCCAAGGTCTCCCCCTTGGTTTCAACTGCCTCCGTCCATCGGCACGTTAATCAAATTAGAAGATCATCAGTTGAACGCCCGCGGCGGAAACCGCATTGGCGATCACTAATTACTTGATGATTTTCTAAGTATCATAAGAGCTGGCAGTTGATAATGGATTCCATAATTTTAGCAAAGGAAGGGGTTATCACAATAGGTCGACAGTTGGATGGGTCTGAGCGGTAACCTGTTTTAGAGATCGGGTGCACTAGAGCTGTCTTCCAAGAGCTGGGGACTACGCCAGCAGAGTAGGAGAATCGGAATAGGCGCGTCGATACTGGAGCCAACTCCGGAGCACATTTTCGTAGCCCAATCGGAGCGATGCCGTCGGATCCACTCGACTTATGAATGTCCAGGGAAAGAAGTGCTTTTCCGGTTCATAATTAATCTCATCTATTAAGATGTAACTCGTGTTGGCATCCACGAGATGCCTCTGAAGTACGCTTCGATGTTTGTGTATCAGTTACGACCCGCAACTGTATCAGCTGTCCCAAGGGCATCGTAATGGAGATGGGAACTTTATGGCAGAAGTTTTACGTATTATATCCTTCATCATCATTATCAACTCTTACCTGTCCACTGCTAGACATAGACCTCTTTCAATGAACGCCAAGATGGCCAATCTCCTGCTAGTCGCATCCATCCCGGACCAGCTACTGTACGGAGATCTTCTTCCCACCTGGTGAATGGTCGACCAACAACACTTCCTTTTCCTAAACGAAGACATATCCACGACGACAGTAGCTGCGGTCGCGCGGGGCGTGTTCCACTAGATGGCCTCTAACGACAGCAGGGAGCAGACGCGCCAGGGCGGAGCTCGGAATAGTCCCAGTGGTCCAATGACGAGACCGGGTAAAGAGTGATCCGTCGGAGTTGGAGGGGACAGCAACTGTGCGACCGTCGGTAGCAAAAGGCTCCGATTGCTCGTTTCCCTCCTACACTGTATAAAAAGAGTGAAGACGTAACGAATGCTCGGCTGCTGATCGGTACTCGACTCATTCGGCCATTGTTCAATATATCAACATATTCGTTATTTGGTTATACAAAAAGTCAAAGTTCTAGCACACGAACGTCAAACTTGGAATTCACTCATCATCAGACCACATCTTCACGCCGTCTCCTCAGTGGGCCACACAGAACCTTTCACTCTGTCTTGCCGTACACCACGATCCTCACATGCCTTACCTCCTCTACGTTTAGTACTCTCATCACACAAACGCCAGCTGCGTAAGTTCTTGACTCTACCTGCAGGCAGCACCCGATGGATCATTATTAGATTATCAGTTCACTATCCGAGTTACTACTTACTTATATTTTATTATATTAGCAAGAGGTAGTATCATGTCATACATCGTAGCCCAATTTGGCTGGTACGACGGGGGAGGTATCTCCAGCTCCCGTGATACCGTCGTATAATTTATGGTATTTCGTGTGGTTTGTAACTAGCCAGTAGCCCATTAATGAGGTGGCGAGGAAGTGGCAGGAAGGCCTAAGTACAACTAAGCAATGCGAGAACCCTTTTTTTTTCTTTTTGTTGACGCGGGAAAACGCATTTACGCGCCTTCACTGGCCCTGGGTGGGGTCCAGTGGTGTGTGGGGCTCGCGGCACATTATATAGTGCCGAATACCCACAAAAACCACCGCGAGTGCCACCCGTGCCGCCCTTGATGAGGTGCCCCGGAACAACAAATCATCAGGGCACCTCGACGGCAAGTCAGCCCCCGAAGAGACCGACGCCGCCTCCACAGATGGGGTTGTCCCGCACCACAGGACAACCCCACCGACTTTGGGACAGTGCAATGGGGTGAGGTTCCCATCCTCGCCCCTCGCCCCGTGCGCAAATGCGCCGCCACTTTTTGCTCTTTTGTCCCCTCTTCTTATAAGAGGGGTACAAAGAGCGGCACCTCATCCTGCTCTTTAGTCCCCTCTTCTTATAGGAGGGGTACTAAGAGCCGCCACGTCCTCGGTTCAATTGGCTTCGCCCAAGGTGTATCGGATAAGCTCAGGCTACTGAGCCCCACCGCCACGACAAGGCTCGAACCATGGTGGGGAATGCGAGAACCCCTGACTCAGACTGTGAGTAATCTCTCAACATGGCACTTGTAGGACCTGTAATGAATCAAGACGACTATGTAGGGAGCGTGAGTTGTGACGCGCGGTTTTCACTGCCTACCCCCTTAGAAGACACTAGTGAAGGTGTGTGTAGCAGGTGATGATGCTTTTTTTTATATAATAGGAGGTAAATGAGCAATCGGAGCCTTTTGGCGACTACCGACGCACATCGACATCCACATAATTATTGTGCCGATTGCCATCCTACCTCCCCCCCCAATGGACCACCGGCTACTCATAAACCGCACGAAACGCGACACTCAAGATATTTCTTTACGGTGGTATTATATAGTCGAGGTACCTCCCCGGTCGTCCCGGCCCAATCCCGTTGCATAGGAGGCTGTAGTGACATGCACTATGCACGGCGCTACCTCCTCTTATGCGGCATGGCACTACCTCTTCCTAAAATGATCTAAACATTTAAACGAAACGAAACAGCCGATGGACGGTGGCTCCGCGTGATTCACATGTGAACCGCGAGACATGTGGAGGCAGCAAGGAAAACATGTGAGGGCGAGGTTTGTGACGCTCGGCCCTCTTTGCCCACCCCATTGGTGAACTGTCGTGCTGCTGATGATGTTCTAAACATTTAAACGTAACACCTGATGACCGGCGGCGGTGGGCTTAGCTCCCTGCAATTAAATTAATCTGTCCTCCCAAATCAGCTTCAGTGAAAACATTTAAACGCAATAAAACTGTCTTAGCCAAATTACTTTCACGGGTCGGTTTCTTTTCATTTGAAATTAACTCCGGACTTGAGAGTTTTTTTAGTGACGTTAGGGAGGGAAAAATATTGTATTCCCGTTTGCAAGCATGCTTTATTTAAGATAATTTTTAGTTTTCACTTCCATCGGCAGGCCCTATGACTATGTACTTCCTAATTCCCTATAGTAAAAAGGACCAAACGAGTAGTGGCAACCAACGCTCGCAGACATCGCTATAAATGTTATCTGGACGTGTTACCCTCCCTAACTTAACTCTATTCCTTCTTGATTTTTTATAGTATAAGGGGACAAACGAGCACTTACCCACCTCCACCCACCTCTCGGTATACGGAGTAAATCATGGCAGATGCGCGGGTGATCGCTCACCGGCTCTGGGCAAACGAGCACTTACCCACCTCCACCCATGCTCTACCCACCTGTCAGTATACGGAGCGAATCGTGGGGATGCACGGGGGTTCGCTCACCGGCTCTATTCCCCAACGTGCAATTCTTGACTCCCTACACATTATTTAAGTGCCCTCTCGTTCATTCACTCTCCCCTTTCTGGGGCCTGACACCACGAAGATAGAAGTTGTCATCGGCCACATCAGTCCTGATTATCTCGATGCAGCTATATACCTATCCTTCCTCTTCGCATGCCATGTATGCGCAAATGTCTTCAATTGCCTAAAGCTCCGTATGGCTGCGACCTAACCCTGGTGATAGACTGGGCCCACTGTCTTCCGTTCGATGCCGTCCAACATGATGTTTCGCACGTTTTTGTTCAAGTCACATTCCCACTGTACATGGTCTCTGGCTTCAGCTTCATCACCGCAAGGACATGATGGCAGATCACATAACGCCATCCTGTGCAGGCGACCTCTAAAGCACCCGTGCCCTGTACCGTGTACCGTGTTAGTATTTGTGAAATGACGAACTCAGGTTCCACTGATATGCCAGCCGCGTTGTAACTTCTGGAAAGAAAGCAGTACAGCTCTTTCCCGTCGGCGCACGCAGTCCAGAGTGACTGCCAAGTGGATGACGTCGTCCACGATGGCGCTTTTCTTTTCCTTACGCTCCTTGCCCATGAGCCCCACGCACTCCTCCTGTGCGCGTCCCGCTCGAAGAACCTCCAGATCGGCAGGCGGAACGCCGGCCAATACTTGTAGCGCCGCACTGCTGCATGACTTGTAGGCCTTCGTCAATAAAATCAAAGCTGGTCTTTGGGTGCATAATAATGCACTACGTGCAACATACAAGTCAGAGCGTCGACACTAAGGCGCCGCAGCATATGTCGGCATTCAAACATAGGTTTCGTGGTACAGGAACCTGAGTGCCCGGTACTTCACACCCCACGAGGAGGTAGAGACACGTGAGACCTTCCCGAAAGAGCTGGTGGCCAACTCGTCCTTCAAAACCGCATGCAGCGCAAAGGATCTAGCATCGTCTATGTGTACCCCAAGCACCTTGGTCACAGATACACTCGCGATCGAGGCACCATACATCCTAATGGTCGGTCCACTTTTAAAACGACCCTTAATTGTCATAGTCTGGGACTTGGTTCTTGAAAATGTTAGCCTATTACGCGTGCCCCAATGGGGTTGGCACTCGTCTACTAGCTCCAATTACTCGATCGACTCCTGCTACTATAAATAACTCGTGTAAGCAATATCTATTCTTGCCTTGCCACGGCTGGTTGGCCACCCCTGCATGGGAAATAATGTACATAATGAATGTGAAAACAATATAAATTGAAATAATACATAACACATGGAATAGCTTACCGGATTTCCTTAAGCTGTCGCTGATGAATAGATTATGGTAATAAAATGAGGTCTCCCAGTGAGGCTTCTCCCATTACTCCCAGTGAGGCTTCTCCCATTACTGCTGAACTGCTGCTAATTTCTCGGTAATTCTTCCTTAACGACGTAAATCCTTTTTGTATTAGTCCTTAACATCCTCACAGTCATCTTTGCTGATGCTGAACCAGAGCCTCAAAATGGCTTCGTGTGCGTGGCTGCCTATATACATTTGTATGTACGTTAATGCATACCTGATATTATAAGACAAACTCCGCATCTGTTAACAATCTGGCCCCTGCTAGTCTTAGGTGAAACCGGGGCGGGTCGTTAGTTATGTCGTAAAATATAAGTGTTCGAAGTATCCTATGAGAGGCATCGTCGAACTGGCGTGTTACGAGTTCTTTTCAACATAATTTAATTGAAACTTCACAAAAAATAAATTAAATACTCTCTATACTAAGGTTAAAATAAATATTTTTTTTACTTACGTTACCAAATTACATTTCATATTTATGTCGTTCTTTCTACCACAAGCATCTTTTTTCTTAAATGGAGGCTCCATTTAAGCAAAATGATGCTTGTGGTAGGAGTATCCGCCCTTCCGTAACTAATGTTCTTATCTTTTAATTTAATAACACGAAAACCCCAACAGTTTGTTCGGTTGAACGAGCTAAACTACGATGTTATAAGTGTGTGTGTGTGTGTTGGATAGCTCGTTTATAGATGGCGGGCCATGGAC
Organism: Eumaeus atala; assembly: GCA_017140195.1. Classification (NCBI taxonomy): domain Eukaryota; kingdom Metazoa; phylum Arthropoda; class Insecta; order Lepidoptera; family Lycaenidae; genus Eumaeus; species Eumaeus atala. Next base: position 67,865 of record JAFELO010000695.1, read on the forward strand.
TACCTGGCGAGTCAGTAGGTAACGCAGATGAAACCGCGGGGCTCTGCTTGTAGAATAAAAAATGTCTATTGTCAAAGTTTCACCATTCAGGAATCTTCGCCACATTCTCACGTCGCCTACACCGCAGAGCTTGAAGGCGAAAGTCTTGCCAATGCGTTTTTACTTTACTTTACCAATGCGTACTCTCCGTGATGCTCTACGGGGCAGAAACTTGGCCTCTTAGTTTAGGACTGGTCCGCAAGTTTGCGGTAGCTCAACGGCTATTGCGCGTGCTATGTTGGGTGTTTCTCTGTCTGATGGATTTCGTAATGAATAAGGCAGAGAACTAAAGTATCCGATATCACGCGACGAATAAGCTGGTCACACACTCAGAAGAATCGATGGCAGATGGGCCAGTAAGCCAGGTTCTGGGGTGTAGTCCGCGTTTAAGAAAACGAAATGTTGGTCGGCCGTTCTCGAGGTGAGAAGACGATCTCCGTACAGTAGCCGGTCCGGATGGATGCGAGTAGCAGGAGATCGGTCGTCTTGGCGTTCATTGAGAGAGACCCAGGTCCAGCAGTGGACCTATTATGGCTAACAATCATGATGATGATTGTCTAAAAACGAGCAAGATTTCTTTAAAACTGAATCTGTGAATAATGTCGATGGTGTGTTAGTACCCGTATAACGTGTGTATTTTCCGCCGCCGGCGCGGGACCCTTAGGCGGTTTTATGAGGGTACTCATTAAATATAAGAGGATTACACGAGTAGTGCAATCCGAGCTTTTACCGGCCGTTCTGATGAGGCTTCAACCGAGGAGCGGCTCATGTCTATGCAACGGGCAACGTTCAATGATGTATTGGAATGAAATTGTGCTGCAATGCAGTATGAAAATATGTAACGAGTATCCACGTACCGCTTACATCTCTTGCGCACCTTAATTTTATAATTTTTCGGTCGGTATGACAAGTAATTTTTATGTAAACCAAGTTGTAATTGGTACCTTATGTATGTTCGTGCCGAAACCCATTCAATATTATTAAGGTCTCCGTGCACTGTTTATGAAGAAACACAAATACGGCATATGTGCGTGTGCAGAACTTCGCATTTATAATATTAGTAGGAGATGCTGGAGAGCTCTCTGTGTGGTGTGTTCGTGGTAGTAATTCCTACTATTTAGTGCCGAGACGCTTAACTAAGTGTTACTGCCGAGTGCCTAGCACTACTATTTTTTTATGAACTACGAGTAAAGCCTACAAGTCTGAAGGCGATTCCTTTTGACTACGCCATTAAGACTATGTGAGGTTATGTGCTCAGGCCGTTAGGCTGTAGGCGTGTAGGCTTAGGTGTACGTTAAGATTCACGTATATCATAATACATTAGTCTTGACGTACACACATATTCATTTCTAATGCTTTCATTGTGATAAAATGGAGAAATTAATTTAATCTCTTAAACCTGTTAACTTTGGCATGTTTTTGATAAATATAAACTTATTAAAACATATTCAAGATCAGTGATCACAAATTAAAGTTTAAATACATTGGCAATTTGACGACAGAAAATGAAATTGCAAAATATTTGATTACTATTAATTTTCGTTTTTCGTTGAGTATTGATTTTCGTTGAATACTGCGGATATAAGGATTGTGAGCTATATCCTTATTGTTGTCCACAAATTTAATGTAATTGAATATGCCCATTGTAGGTGAAGAGATGTTATGCACACGCGTTGCCCTCCAAACGGGTCGAGGTCGGAGTTCATGACTACCGATTGAAATAGCAACTTAGCTCATATACTACCCTATAATTGTAATGCGCAAGCGTAAAACACACTGGTGTTACCATTGTTACCAAGGCATGTGATAAAAAATCTAGTCGTTACAACTTAACAACGCCCACGACTGTTTCATTACAGCGCTAGACCTCATACTTCCAGACAGACGATTGCTAAATTAGAGGCAGCTACTAGTTGTAATGTCCCCAACACCCACCACACTCCCCTGACCTTGCTCCAATAATTTTTACCACTTGGAAAATTTCTTATTCTTTTGACTTTGGTCATTATTAATATAATGTAATAAGCATCACTCCAACTCCAAAAGAGTCTTTGTACAGACAATCCGGAACCATATATTTTATTCTTTTCTGTTAGCCAATTTAATTTAACAGAACGGAATATTTTTTCCGTGTTATTAGATAGGTCGAAATAATAGTATGACAAGACGGAATATTCGAACAGGCCGGAATATTTTTTCCGGATTGTTAGATCGATCGAACTAATAGACTAACAAAACGAAATAGACCCTCTAAGATAGTAATGAACGGCTCTCTTCGTCCCCTCACTGACTCAGCAATTAATGTTCGTACTCCAGATTAATTCTCCTGGTAATTCAAACTACGACAGTATGATACAAGAGCCTCCTGAAGATTGGAATTTAATTCAATAGAGATCCCGGGGCTGGCGGGTGTAACACGATCAGCGCATCTTCTTGTAGGCTCAGGAGCTGCGTTACAGATTGCGTGACTAATTGATTAAGAGATTACTTTATTATATTCAGTGTCAGGTGGTGTCATACTGCGTAGCAAGCACATTGGGTCGGTTCGGCCTCTCGCGCATATGATACAGACGTAAACTGATGGCTGTGCTGTCCTGTGCGGGAGGCACTGGTGACCCATAGGGGGTGCTATTGAGAAGGGCGCCAAACAACAAAGAGCAGGAGGAGACAAAGACATGCGGATCAAATGGGAATCGGTGATAATTAAATGATTGCGATGTTCGTCTGTTTCCCTGTGCAATAAAAAAATCTAGTAATTATTTGTTATTTTTTGTCGGGGCGCAAAAAGATTAATAGATTCGTTTATATTCCAACTTCTTTCATTTTAACCCCACTGCTTGAGAGAGCAATAATATAGTAATCAGAGCTATCAGATAGCCATTTAAACCTACTATCCACTACTGCCGTACAATAAACTTATCAATATCAATAACCTGTTGTCCAAAAAGATATAACTGTAAATTCTTACTTATACTATAACAACTTCAATATATCGATTGTGAATGTGGGAAAGACATTACTTTATGTTAAGTTAAAAAAATGAGGCGTTTAATATAAAAAAACTAATTACTGGTTACTGGTATTTAAGGGGTAAAATGCAATTTTTATTTTATTAGTAAACTATTTAGTGTGTTTTAGGGAGGGTTTTAATATGTTGGTCACCAAATGTTACACGCCAAATATTAACCGTTGGGCGCCAAGTATTACAATTAATAAGGAGTTGGGCGTTAAATATTTAAAATTGAGAACGAACTTAAAATAGTACAAGGAAGAAACAATAGAATCAATACAGCTTTTAATAAGGGTTATTAAAAAGTGAGGGAACGAAGTCTTATCTGTTTACTTGTCCGAGTCTCCCTGCTGCAACACGGAGTACTCCTTTCTTCATTTATAATTATTTCAAACCACTAAGGTAGTGACCTCATATCTTCATATTAAATCCAAACTTAGGGAAAAAAGGTGTAGAGCTCTGAATAGGAACACAACCAATAAGATCCCGTCACATTCTCT